>JAPFFP010080482.1:0-22490 GCA_026153255.1 Solanum medicagineum | reverse complement strand
ACAATCACTTTTATCACCGTCATTATTACAATAATATTCACTGCTATCACTAATACCTTTACCGCTATCATCACTATTTTAAACCCCTTGCAATGGTGCGTAACTCAAATGCACTGCACTATTAAGAAATCCTTATTTTTCTGTTAAAAATTATCATTAGAAAATGTTCAATTCTTGTCCTTATATAGATATTTTGATTAAATCAATAAAAAATAAAAATATTTAATAACTTTATTTTTAGTATTTCAATCAAAAAAATTTTTATAATGCATTTTCTCCATAAATCTAAAAACTTTTGTTTCCATTTTATTATTTATCTACAAATCAAAATTGATAATGTTCGAGATTGTGAAAGATTATACGCAAAAGGAATATCTTCCTCCTTTAACAGATTTTTTCGAAAAAAATGTATATATTCTGATGTAGATAATAGACAAACCTTTATTCATTTATTTTTGGGTGAATGGATGCAAATTATAATTTACTATCCCTCTATCATAATTTATATGGCAAAGACACAAAGTTTTTTTATAAACTTGTGATATCAATTTTTCATAATATTTATGTAAATACAACACAACTATTAAAAATCAAACTTATTTTTATTTTAAATTTAAATGGCTGCCATCCCTTTTTAAATGAGTTAAAAGGAAAATGTTGGATGTAAACTGAAACTGGAGAGTGAAAAAAAATTATTTTATATTTATTTATTATTTTAAATTCGTTTAACAAAATTCTGATTCTGCTGTTATTAACAGCGACGGATCTAGCATTTTCGTCAAAAATATTTATACTTTTAAAATATGAATGGATAATTTTTGTATCAAAAGCGTTCAATAATTAATATATATCAAAATATCTATATTTTACTAATATATTTAAAAAAAAATTCTAACAAAAAATATTCACCTAATTATTTTTAAATAAATATGGCTTCGTCTCTGCTATTACACCGATTGCATCATGAGTGCATGTGCCAACTGTCATATACATAAATCACAATCCCACATGCATATTTCGTCACTTTTCATCTCTCCCACCATTTTTTATTATCGTAAAAGTACGGAGTCCAAAAATAACAGCTTACCAATAATAAAATATTAGATATACTACTTTGAAGAACCACGTGTTTTAATACGTTGCCAACTTCCTTTTGTTTCTAATATATTTATTCAATATTGCAATCTCCCAAGGCCAAGCACATGTGTGGATAAAGCATTTTTTGTGTTTAAGTTTTATACATCTTGCAAAATATATTTTTACATTATCAGATAATTATTTAAATAATATATTATATGTATTTAAGTATCTTTAAATTAATTTATATATATATATATCATCATAATAAATAAAAGTGACCTAATACACAAAAACTAGGTATTTCACAGCCATTTTAAATTGTATACTTACACAAATTCCATACTTTTTGGAGCTAATTCTAAAGGTAGTAGCATTAAAAATTTTTAACTATAATACATGGAGAAGTAGGGATTGTAATTTGTATCAGTAAATGTTGCAGTTTTGTATCATTTAAGAAATTTTTATAATTTTGTAAAAGAATCGAGATTATATGAAATTGTGTAAATATAAATCGTTTCCTTATTGGTCAATGTTTTGATAAATGAAACTCAAAATCAAATGGCAAAGTGTGAGCTGTTCTAGTCAAGAAAACCATAACTATTTACTATCATTGGCATATGAAAAACTGTTTATTTCTTTCAAAAGAGCACAAATTTTTTGCCATTATATTTTGGAGGATAAATAAAGTTTAAAGTCAAATATTAGACTGCATTAAAATTTATTTATGTGGTTCTTTTTTCACATGATTAACTGTATGTGTTGCCCTATCAAGAACAACATTAACACTATAACATCCTAGGTCGTTTTAACAAAAATCGAGTTGGAATATCAAAAGTGATGAAAAAATAAGTACAAAAATGAATTCGATAGAATTTTTGGTCAAAAAATTCGAAAGATAATTTTTTGCGTGGCAAAATTGCTTTATCAAAAGAGTGTGTGATAGGTCAGCGTCGCAGATTTGCCACATCATAGTTCAATTTTTATCATTGTTCATAAAACACATTCATTAGACAAGATTTATGTGTTCCGTTAGAAAATGAACTAGAATGAAACAAGCCATCGATTTTGAATTTTAAGTAAGGGCATTTTCGTCTTTTTCTAACTCCTCCTAGACTAAAGCTCAATCATTTTTGGGGGAAAAACGAACCTCGACCATTATAGCACCCAATGTCAGGTTTTCCTCAAAATACGAGAAATTTTCTGAGAAAAGCGATTAGGGAGAAAAGAGAAGAGCTAATTAAGGTTGAGCAAGTTCTTCAAAATCCTTCAAGAAACCTTCGTGACACAGGTATGTAATATTCCCAAATTTTAAAATTTAGACTGTTTTAGTATTTTGATTATCCTTTATTCTCACAAAGTTAGACTCCAAGTTCAGTAAAGTATCCTTTCTTAATTTCGGGATGTAAATTCCTGAAACGCATGCATATGTTGCTTTGTAATAAATTTAGAAGTATTATTTGATTATCATAAAGTAAAGTCGAGTAAAAAAGTCATGAACTAGTTTTATACAAGCTTTTCAAAGAAATCACACAGATCATGAGTTGAATAAAGTATTATCTTCACTTATGTTTAAACATATCAATGGTAAAACATTGATGGGCTGCACACGTCCAGGGACCAGGTCCCTTATTACAAAATTAAGACAGCCAAAATTAAATAAGATAAGGGTTTTTCATGTGAAAAAACTCCTTATTCAAAAGACAAACAACCACGACATGTTGCACAAGATGTAAGCACAATTTCCTATATTTAAGGAGCGAAAAGATTATAAACTCTTGGAATCTAAGAATTAACCCCTTAATCCCTTTTTCCCCTAATAAAGATAACGAAACTCTCTTCAACTAAGCTACCCACTAAACTAATACAATATAAATCAGTTTAGACTTCACTCTCCAGTCCTGGCTAACTCTAGCTACGGATCAAGCACGTGAAAGGAACAATTCAAAATCAAAACACCAAATTTCTTTATAGATCAAGACCTGGTTTATATTAAAAGCACACAGAAATAAAACTAAGAACAACTAGATGAAGTTGCTGAAAACTCGAGAGCCGTGGCTGATTTTCAATGCTCTTTCTAGAAGAATATTTCTACACTTGTTTATAAGAAGATGATGCTTCAAATAGTCAAATGCTCAGTATATATACTTAGTCATGATATTTTGCAATCACCCCTTTGGACCACCTGTACGTGGAATCATTCTATTGATCAATGGGACTACTGCACTGCTGCACTCGAGCGCTTACCAGAATTCTATTACTGGCAGTGCACTATGCCAGATGTCGTTTTCAATTGTATGAACTAAGTACACTTGTCCTATATAGAATAGGATCAGGTCCCATTCTAAAATTTGTCAAATTTTCAAAACTTCATCATAATAAACATGTCGTTAATAGACAAAGTGAACTGCAATAAGCCACCTTGGTGCAAAAGGGATTACAACATTTGTTCCTTGTGATGATGTTGAGATGACGGTAGAAGTTAGTGACAAATTTAAAATTTTCATTATAGGAATTCGAAAAAAAATAACAATATAATATTTGAGACTTAACTAAACGTAAAATCCTAAAATTAATTTTGAATTACGTCAACTATAGAACAAATTTCCAATCTTATATTCAGTGTATTCAAAATCTATATATTCACATGTAAAATTAAAAAATTATTTAATATACACAATATAATTTTTATCCAAAGGATGCAGACGAACAATCTCCCACTCCTAGTTATTAGAGTTTCCCTTTGAATTATTAGATGGTATCTTTTGTAATGCTCACTAAAATATACGAACTAGTATAAAATAGAGTACACTTTCCTCTAGGAGCGTACGTAGATCTATATTATGATACAATATCAATTTATAATTATAATTGAATATATTACTACCCTAAAATTTATATATTACTCTAATAAAAACAACTCACACAATTAAATATGTTTGAATGTTGTTCGAACAAAACATGGAGTAATATATGTTTTCACATTGTTAATTAAAAGGATAATATGTGCTTCAATCTTTGTTGTTGAAGCATGATATGCGGATCTTGTGTTACAGATTCTCTCGAAATAATCAAATTGTGCTATTTTCACAGAGACAAAATCTTTAAAAAAATTATATTATGTCATATATCGATGTAAAATGTAATATTCATTTGTTTGATCAATATGCACACGATAAAATATTTATTCAAAGTACAACGATTATGCATTGAGCAGTAAAAGTTTGAATAATTTTTTTTAGTAAATTGAGATAAATAAAATATTTTGTTAGAGCACAACAAATCAAAGAAGGAAAAGTCAAAAAAATTCTGAAGATCACCACCTACTCTAAATCTTGCGTTACAAAATAATGCATATATATTAATAATAAAATATTTAATTAAATATCCAGATTTGTCTAAGTTCACTCATTGCATCAAAAGGATGGCTAGTCTGTATAACCAATCGTATGCGAAAATTGCATTAAACAAAATTGTTTGTCTTACTCTTCAGTATCAAGTATTATTTTGTGACATCCCTTTGATCAAATCTTGCCATTAAAAATGTGTGTATTAAAAAAAAATCATTATTGAATTAGTAGCTAGAAAAAAGTGCAGATTTGGGGAGGGGGTTTTCCTTTTCGGAAAAATACTTTTAAATTTTTTCAATTCGAGAAAATAATTTTTTTTTTACAAAAATCACGAACCTAATAAAAGTAGAAAAAATAAACTTCACAGAATAACGTTATATTGATTGCCTTTTCACCATAACCCACCTTCGACGACAATACGTTTGCACAAGCTATACATAAATGATTATTATCACACTAGTCACCATTGTTAGTCATCACATTATATATAGCAATTATTTTCTTTGTTTTATGCTCAATGACCGATGTTTGAATTGGAGTTCGACTAAATCTAAATAATCAACTGTGGAGTCTATTTTGGGGGTGACTATCCAAATAGGATATTCTCCATATCCATGCCTCGAAATCGTGGTCTATGGCTTAGCATGGAGCTATCCCACGATTGCACTGTCAGTTACCATGTGTCATATATATGTAGCAACTATACTTTTTACGTTTTGGTTTCTCATCCAGTGTCTAGTGTCTGTATTGGAGCTCCGATTAAATTCGCACCACATACTATAGGGCCCATTTTGACTGGATAGCACTTCCAATAGAATATCATCCATATCAAAGCTAAAATTTAATGAAAAAAATGACCTAATTATACTCCTTTATTAATTATATTTTCCATTATTTTTACTCATTTCTAAAAATTTCAAAAATTCCTTCTTTCCATTTGGATACATTAATTCAGTAATCCGGATACATTAATTCTGATTCTTAAATTAACTCTATATTAAATGTATCATGCTTTTAATGTTATCTGCTGATACTTTAAAACCTAATTTTTGCATTCAGAACTGAATTAGTGTATCCGGATTATTGAATTGATGTATCTGAATTGTCATGTTTTTTAAGGGATTTCTATAAGTTAAAAAAAAATAGAAAAAAATGATAATTAACTCTTTGCACTATTTCATTTATATAAACTCTACAAATTTAATACTTCCAACACGTCATATGTAGCAACTATAATTTTATCGCGAAAAGACTCAAAATGATCCTTTATATTGGTACTTCCACTCAAAATTGTCCCTATTATTTGAGGTGAGCATGAATAATCCTTCATCTTTCAAATAATGAAACAGATTTAGTCCTAATCAATTGATTCTATATATCATTAACAGAATATCCCACCAACCGTTAAAGTCTACATTCTTTGGCCTAAAAAAGAAAAAACTAATTGCTCTACGCTTTGTTAATTACTTTTTTAGTTTTACAGTAACTCTTTTATTTAACTCTTGTAAACAAAGGCTTCATCAAATTTTAAATATCATTACTACAAAAATAATGAAGGCTTTATCAACTTAAAAAACTTGGGCACATCAGCTTTTGCAAATATTCTTTTCCAAAAAAAAGTATTTTATTTTATTAAAAGATAACATCTTCCTTTATTTTATTAAAGGCTGCGTACATCCGACCCCCCCTTACCCCGCAATGGGCGGGAGCCTTTGAGGCATTGGGGTAATGTTGTTGATCTTCCTTCATACCAAACACACACTAAAGGTGCTCCACTTAAGGGATTAAAGATGCCACATAATTTATTCAAAGCCCTTAATTTAAGACGAGGGTCCATATTGTCCAAAAACTCCCTTCAAAAATCTCTATATATACAATCAATAAAGAAGTTGTAATCCTATCATTAGATAATACATCACCTTATAATCACTTTACTTCACCAAAAAAAAAAAAAATGTCTTCCTCTCCTCCTTCCAAAGTTATTCGTTTATTATGTGAATCGGAGAACTTGAGCCAAAAATACAAAGATATAATATCACCCCTCCCTAAATTAGACCCCCCTCATCCAAATTATGAAATTTCCCAATACAATGGCTTTTGGTTCCATTCTACCATCCTAGAGGCAGCATTAGCCCTCTTCGATAATTTCAAGGCTCAACCCTCTGATATTTACCTTTGTAGTTCTCCGAAAACAGGAACCACTTGGCTTAAAGCTTTAGCCTTTTCCATCATGACTCGAGAACTCTTTTCAGACGATGACCTTACTAATCCTTTACTCAATAACGTACCTCACAATTGTGTACCAACATTGGAAGTCGATTTTTATGCCAATCCATCTTTCCTAAACACCGAATTGCCCGTGTTAGCTACACATATTCCTTATGCTTGTCTACCAAAGTCCATATTGGAGTCCGACTGCAAAATTATTTATATATGTAGGGAACCTAAGGACACTTTTGTGTCTTGGTGGCATTATGATAAAAAACAACAAGAAAGTTTTGGTATAGAGAGTGGTAAGACACTTGAACAAGAATTCAAATGGTTTCTTGATGGTAAGTCCATGTATGGACCTTATTGGGACCATGTATTGGAATATTTGAAAGTAAGTGTAGAGAGACCGGAGAGGGTGTTTTTTTTAACGTACGAGGATTTGAAGAGTGACACATTAAATTATGTGAAGAAATTGGCAGAGTTTATGGGGAAACCATTTAGTGAGGAGGAAGTTAAAGAAGGTGGGGTTGAAAAAATAGTGGCACGTTGTAATATCAAAAGTTTGAGCAATTTGGCGGTGAATAAGAGCGGGTTTTTTGACCTTAAACAATGGAAAATAAGTAATAGTTCGTTTTTTCGCAAAGGAGAAATTGGAGATTGGAAGAATCTTTTGACCGAGGATATGGCAAAATCGATTGACAAAATAACAGAAGAAAAGTTTCATCCCGTGGGTTTGAAATTCCCAAGCTAGAGCATTACTGCTACAAAGGAGTAATTGAGTGTTTTATGTGATTTAATTGAGTAATTGCCCTTGTTCACTTCAATTTTTATTTGTTCTTCTTGAGTTCTCTTGTACTTTGATGTTTGTGTTTTGTTATGATTTGCAATAAAATGGTTATTCTGAATCTCGTGATTTTGGTTGTCCATTTCTCTAGACATGAATTTATCAGCTCGACGTTATTGAGTTAAATATTCCATTAAATAATTGAAAGAGTTGCATTTGTATACTGCCTTTTTCCGTTAAACAATAATCGATTACTATTCATTTGGCAGAAGGATTAAGAAAGATCAAATAATTGGGATAATTTTATTAAATCAATCATTGAATATAATAAATATAGTATCTTGAAAATTATAATAAAAAAAATGATTATAATTAGTTATATCAGTAAATTAAAAATTAAGTATAAAATTATCTCTTCATTTTATAAATGAACAAATATTATTAAATATTTGTTTTTGATATGGTGAACAAGTAAAAGATGGACAGTGAGAACATCTCGTGACAGGCGTTTCTTTAAGAAATTAAAGTAGGCAGAATATAATAACATTCCCTCCGTCCATCTTTACTTGTCCAATATACTATTTTGAAATGTCCAATAATACTTGTCCAATTTATGAAATATTAATTCAATGTAACTAAAATTGAGAGTATAATAGGAAAAAAAAAATACTTTCTTAATTTACTAAAAATAATAAATAAACGTAGAAATCAAATCAAAGCTATTTGACAAGTAAACTAACATATACATTATTTGATTTGACACAAAATCTATGATTTAAAATACTTTTTGATTGTACAGCTATAAAGATGAAAAGTAAAGTTACTTTAATTATACAAATAATTAAAGAGGTGACAATTACTACGTTAAGTTTGAACAAATCAAAATGAAGCAAGACCCAATCTAAATTTGCATGGATCATTATTCAACACGCTCAACTTGACCCAACTTCCTGTTTTACTTTTCACCATATTCACTTCCAATCAATAGGATTTGTATAATCCTGCTCTCCTGAAAGAAACATGGACAAAATGAAAGGATGATTAAATACAAAGATGGAGACCCAACCTGAATACAAAAGAAAGTCAGTAAAAACAATATTATAGAACTACATACAGAAAAAAAATACACTAAGAAATACTGCTAAAAGCAGTTGTTTCATTTCGAAAAGCAATGAAAAAAGCTATTGAATTAACAGAATTAGCAATCCCACAATAACATCGAATGTTGTGCAAGCCTTCGTTCTTGGAAAGGTTGAAGTAGCACATTCGCTTTGTTTGTTTATAAAATGATTAACTTTTTTAATGGTGTCTTCTTCAAAATTTCAAGTATTGCAAATAAGTTATCATTATATTGAGGCAGCGCAAAATTATTTTCTATATCATAATACTTCCCTTCCATCTCATTTTATCTGATACCTTTTGAATTGGTGTAGTGTCTAAGAAAAAAGAAAGACTTTTGAAACATATGGTCCAAAACAGTCCTTAGATATTGTGGTGGTTGTAAATTATTTCATTAAAGATAAAAAAAAATTTTAAAGTTAAAATACTTCTAATTATTAATAAGATGACATTCTTTTTGGACAGAAATATAAATGCGACGGAGGAAAGTATCAAATTCTTAACTTCTTTAACTAAGTTTTCTTATTCTAACTTTATGCGGAGCAATATGGTTTTTTTGGAATCCTAGCCAAATTTCCAATCGCTACAATCTCTATCACAACATTTGCCCTTTGGGTGAACAGTTTGTGTGCGTTGGGTAAACCCCTCATTGTGCAATCGATCATAAACTACACAATAGATGTAAATCGTACAAGGTAAACCGCGTGCGACGAGCTAGACTGAGAAGACATTGAGGAGGTTCAAAAATCGAAACAACCACCTCATTTATTGAAGCCTCTCCTCAAACCAACTCGACCACACCCGAAGGTGCATATGGAGATTGAAAATTTACATTCTTTATATTCTTACTTCATACAGTTAACAAAAATAATACCCTCTCCAAACATGACTTATATAATTACACTAGATATTTATTATTATTATTATTGCTTTTTCGTTTATATGTGTCAAAAAATAAAAGTATTTTTATAAAATACAATTTTAGACTTTCGAACTTGTTGAGCGGATCTTGAATACATATCACCATTACTCTTTTAGGGCCGTGGAGCAATAGTTAGGATATATAATAAATGAAAGAAAACGGTTGATTGGGAAGAATAGACCGGCGCCAAAGATGAGACTACCACGCGGCTTAACATGAAAATCTTTCTTATTTTATTGTTTTGGTCAAAGTATACGTTTAGTGCTTTCTCAGAAGTTTATCTTTTCATTACTCCAATATTAATTCTTCTTTTAATCAATAATATTAGCTAATAAAATATATTATGACATACACAACCACATTGTTTTTATTCTAGTCTTCATGTATGTGCGCAGAATGTATTGAGTAACTTTGCGGGCCGGCTATAGTTTAATTTTTAATTTCTAACGCAGTCCATTATATAAGTAGTGGCCTTGTTAGTCTTTAGGAACAAATAACATACAACAAGAGATAGAAACAAAGAAATAGCACTAGCAGTTCAATCCATAGACTCACCAGGAGAAAAAGAAAAGAAAATCATGATTTCAAGAATCGTTATTGGAAATTTGAAAGAGGCTATCCATCCTGATACCCTCAAGGCTGCTATTGCTGAATTCATTTCCATGATTATTTTTGTTTTTGCTAGCGAAGGATGTTCTATTACATTCAGTACGTCTAAATAATTTATTAAGAAAAATATTGCTAATACATATTTTTTGCTATCGGCATATACAAGATAAACTCTGTGTTGATGATAATTAACAAAGTATTGGTATGTTTTGCAGCCAATATGTCGACGATTGGTGGAGCAGCGCCAGGAAATGTGATGATTGCTGCAGCGATAGCCCATGCATTTTCTCTATTTGTGGCGGTTTCAGTGTCGTTAAATATATCTGGAGGTCATGTAAATCCTGCTGTTACTTTTGGTGCCTTTATGGGTGGTCACATTACCTTATGTAGGAGCATTTTGTATTGGATTGCTCAATTACTCGGATCTGTCGTAGCTCTCTTCCTTCTCAAACTCGCTACAAGTGGTTTGGTACGTAATTCCACTCCCTCTCTATATATTCACTTATTCTAGCAAGTCATATAGAAAGAACTGTAAGATTAGATCTTGGACCTAACTCACAACCCAAAAACTAGCTCAAGGAAGGAGAATTATCCAAGTCTTATAGTACTGTTCGGGGAGTCGATAAGCTAATTCCTGTAGATGTATATTTGCCAGGTTGTCCACCTAAACCGGAGTCGACCTATCTCATTAATCACCAATGTGGGATTTTTTATCATTCTTCAACAAGAACCAGGACGTTTTTATATGATCTAATGGTGAAATTTAAAATGGTGCAGGACACATCCACATTCGCTCTCAAAGGTGGTGCAACACCATGGAATGCAATTGTTTTTGAGATAGTGATGACGTTTGGGGTTGTTTATATTGTTTATGCAACTACAATTGACCCGAAGAGGGGTAACATGGAAAGCATTGCCCCAATTATAATTGGTTTCATTGTTGGTGCCAACGTCTTGTGTGGTGGTGGTTGTTTTTATGGTGCAGAAATGAACCCTGCAATGGCCTTTGGTCAAGCAGTGGATAGCTGGACATGGAACAGCCATTGGATCTACTGGCTAGGTCCATTTATTGGTGCTGCCATTGCTGCTTTGGTCTATGATGTCATCTTCATTGAGCAACACTCTACGGTCGACATAGTTGAAGAAGAGTATTTGAGAGAATATTTGATTCAAGTTTAAAAGTAGAAATTGTTAGCATAACTAGCTCCATATATAGCTATAGAATCTAACAAGTGATTATATTTAATTTATTCATTTGTACTCTTCTAACGTTAGTGAATTACCTCACTCTCGATGTTCGAGGATGATTGTAAATACTTTGGCAGGGCAGTGTAGCTAATAAAATTTTCAAAATAGTGAGTTAATTTATGTCTCTCTTAAATATGATATTTCTGTGTAATCATATAAAATATAAATTTTATAATATTATTTAAGTTATATTAAATTCAAAAATATATTAGTCCAAAATAATATTGCGGATTAATATAATAGAATTTATTGAGTCCAATAAAATATAGATTTAATTAAAATCCCAAATTCATTTATTTGGACTACAAAAGATGACCCACTTCATTGGGCCCCACATCCCTTCATCCAGGAGGCCCACTTGATGCCACATGTCAAATGACATGACATGCCAAGTTAAACAAAGAAGCCAATAGGATCATGCCATGTGTCAAGATGACAAACACATTCATTAAAGTCCAATATGTCATGTCACTTAAATCTGATTGGCGGGAAGAAAGTTTGATTCTATTATGACTCCTCTATTCTACAGCTATATACTCTTACTTTAAGGTGGTGAGGCAAGTGGAACATCAACTTTTAAGAGCTTCTCTCTGACCTCTTGACCTTTGTCTCCTAAAAGAGTGGTAAAGTTCGGCCAGTCTTTTCTAACAAGGTTTCCAGATTATCCTCAAGAAACTTCCCATGAGATTTTTTCCACCAAGATAGGTATCGAGTGGAGTAAAATCTCTTCGCAGAAGCAACTATAGGAGGAAATGTCACTCTTGACATAGTAGTACGCGAGATGCATATTCTCCAATACCTAAGTCGCTCATCAAGAGATTCAACAAGAATATCATGTTCTAGATATCCAGGAGTATCTTGATGCCACTCAAACTGACGACTAAATCGGTAGGAACTGTATGGCTCGATAAGGAAGGAGTCCCCCTCCCTTAAGGTAAGATAATTAAAACAAAGGCTCATAAAATAAGATGAATCCAACTCTAAAGCTTTGTTATCATTAACATAATACGTGGGGTGAGGCCTCATAAGCATGGTCACAGTCCACACAAGGCTTTCACCTCGATGGACGCGCTTTCGTGTCTCATTTTTGTCAAAATATTTGGCAGCACGCTCGCCAGAATATATCCTCATCCGCGGGAGGAAAGGTCCATTAGTTAGAGGATAATGTGTCTTAAGATAATGAGTAAGCCAACCACAAACATAATGGATAGGGAAAGAAACCTTAATACGATCAAATTCTAAAGAATTTGAAATCTTGTTTAAGCCATCATAGATGCTCGCTAAGACCGGGACTACAAGGCTAACCCTTCGATCACTCGCCATCAAGCTTTCCATCTTAAAAGTTTTAGGCTGAATAAGATTTTCCCCTTCAGAAGGAAATACAAAGACACATAACTAATATGACAAAAAGGCTGTCACATAAATCGCATATTTTTGGCGTTCTGCTCCAAGCATAGAAAATGTCGTCTCTTGAGAGCTTAACCATGTGCTCACCTCCACTGATATGTCACCTGTCGGGTTATGCATAGATGCTAATCATCGAACCTTCTTCTCTCTTCTCGGGGGAGCTAACTCATACTTGATGTCTTGTTTACACCAAAATTGTGTCCAGTCAGTAAAAGAGATCCCCGAGCCGTCACCCTTCTTCTCTCTAAGATGATGGAAGGCAACAAATAAATACTTAGAAGTTTGAGGAAGAAATCTATCCTTTTTTGCATCATGACCTATAAGCTCTTTGGTATTAGGTATCACTTCTTCATAAGGACACCCACTGATCGGTAGGCCATCAAGAATATACAAGTCCCAAAGAGATATGGATGCTTCTCTGAGAGACGTAAGCAGTGTATTTGCTTGGGGACATCAAACCTCACAAAAGACCTGCACGATATTAGAGTTCTGATCATAAGTAAAAAGAGAAGCAACTACAACATTTCGGAGGTTAGCATCATTCCTCTGCCCATTTTTGCTATGGACATCTTCTGTCCATTCCCAATAGCCAGGGATGCAATGATATTCACTCTCGAACAGGATTTCATCTCCCCAACGTACACTTTTTAGATCATGTGACGTCATAATTGGGAAGAATGCTCGCAAGATTGGTGCCTTGAAGATTTGGTGTCTCAAGATACCATATATTGGAAGCTTTGTTAGATTTGTGGACGCGTTTCAAAGGTCCAATCTCCTTTATGAAGGGTGTTTCTCAATTGTGGCCACGCATCTGTATAACGATCAACTAGAGGATCTCGTACTAAAAGCTTGGTCTCTACCTTGCTATCTTATGACCAATTATAAGGTATCTGAGCCCAGAAGATGAGCAAGTGTAGTCCTTAAAGAAGATCATTGCTCAGACTGCATAAAAGGAAAAGTGTTATCCTTCATCAATGATAACATACAACAAAAAGGGAATAATAATCAAAATAAAAGAATATGGCTAGTTTGGGGTTCCTTATGTTTAAACATTTAGAACAGTGAAAAGTCTCGTATTGTTGGTTCCCTATGTTTTAACATTTGGAATAGCGGAAATCCTCGTATTGTTGGTCCCTTTTGTTTAAACATTTAAAACAGCGGAAAGCCTCGTATTCTTAGTCCCCTATGTTAAACATTTAGAACAGCGGAAAACCTCGTTTTGTTGGTCCCCTATGTTTAAACATTTAGAATAGCGTAAAGCCTCGTTTTGTTGGTCCCCTATGTTTAAACATTGTGAGCATTGTAATGCCTCAAATTGTTGATCTCAAGGCGTGAGCACGAATTTATCCCTTCACACCTCAAGATCAAATTCTTGTAATACCAAAAATCTTGAATTATGACCCTACCAAAAAAAAAGAAGCAACACAAGAAAAAAACAATAAAGAAGAATACACCGAGAAGAAAGAATTTTTTTTTACCTAGGAAACAGATCTTTCTTAAGTTGCCAAGAGAAGCAATTTGTAGTTCTCTAAATAAAGCTCCCGGACGAAATTATGAGACTATTTATAGAGTACTATATGGGACGTTGAATCGTGTCCTAACAGGATCAAAATTGGGAGGATCTGTCAAGTTTGATAAGAGTCCTGTAAGGACACGTATTCCAAATCCAAAAGGGAATTGGATATAGTGCCGCCATTGCAATCCGCTAGGTTAGTACAAACTTTAGAAAATGGGCTAGTAATGTTTAATAAAAAAGAGAGAGAGAAGAAAAGAATGGGCCATTACTTGTTTGACTTTGTCAATTGAAAGCATGTTATTATGTATTATTATTATTATTATATTATTATTATTATATATATAATAAGAAAAAGATTCTTGGGATCATTTTATGTGACCATGTATTCTTTCTTTTATGCACCCCTTTACCAATTTGAATGAAATGATAAATGCTTTGTCTAACTCGTTAGTTTGAAACGAAGTCAAATTTGGTTATTTGCGTCAAATCTTAAAAAATATTTTGACAAATCTTGAAGTAGGGACATCTGTAATCATATAAAATTTTTTAAAATATAAATTTTATAATATAATACAAATTATATTAAATTCAAAAATATATTAGTTCAAAATGAATATTATGAATTAATATAATTGAGTTTATTAATTAAGTCCAATAAAATATAAACTTAATTAGAAGCCCAAATTCTCTTCATTCAAGAGGCCCACTTGATATCACGTGTCAAATGACATGACATGCCAAAGTCAAACAAAGAAGACAAGCTCATTTGATTAATGTTATATGAAAAAATGACTTTTTTGAAAGAAATTCGAAAATATCAAAAATCGGTTTCAACTTAATTGATTTAAGAAAATCAATTCTTGATATTCGAAAAAAAACCAGAGAGTCGTCACCTAATTTTAAGGATAATTAGGAAACCAATAAATATTTAAAATAACCTAACAGAAAAATATTTTTAAATAAAAAAAAGGTTCAAGTTCACATTTCCACTTCGAGAAGGTTTTACGCACTCGAAATGGTCGCTAAATGCAGTTATTCAGCGATTAGGAGATTTGACTAACTTTTGACTTTTTGATTTTGGCTTTGAAAAATTGACTGATTTTGAAATTGACTAATTTTGAAAGGAGTTGACTGGACTTGGCTAAATTGAAAAGCAATTGACTAAACTTGAAAAATCGATCACGTTTGAAAATTGAACTAAAGTGCAAAATCACATTTTTTTTATTTTTTATTCATTATGATTATTTTTTTTTATTTTTATCTTTATTTATTTTATTTTTTTTTAAGAAAAGATGCTTAATCGATTTAGATATGTAAAACTCACAAACATTTAAAACAACTAAGAAATCTAAGGCAAACTTCTTTTCTGACTAAAAATGAAATTAAACACGAATGGTTGTGACATGATGGGAAACTTAATTAGATTGATAATGAAACAAATAAAATGTCAGAGTTAGTAAACGAAATAACAAGTATTTGCAAAGTAGAGAATAAAAGAGGGAATTAAAAGAAAGGATTGGGCCTACTTAGCCCATTTTCCTGTCTTGTTCATCCAAAGGTTTTTGATCCATTTCCTTGTCGTATCTACTGTAGATTGGGCTGACACAAAAAAGTAGAAGTTTGAGCCTCCATGGCCCAAGAAATGCAGAATAGGGAGTCCAAAATGGCTCGAAACATTGTTCATGCAAAGAAATAAAATTAAGGATTAGTAAGAGACTCAAAAATAATACTAACAACGTAACTATACTAACCCTCATAAAATAAAATGACAAGCAAGACATTTGACTCCAAAGCGGTAGTAGGACAACACATAAAACCATAACAGTCCTAAAATCAAAATAAATCATGTGAATTTGAGTATGGAATTTGAATCCAACAATACAGACAACTCTAGTACTACTAGTCTAATTAACACTCTAAATTTTTGTACAGATCCCATAGACAACAAGGCAAACAAACCATAACTTCTAAGACTTATACCAGTAAAGCGACATCTCAAGAAGAGGAATATATAAGCTGATTCTAACAAACTGATTTTTAGACAGAGAACTGGCCTACTGTCATAGCCATAATATGTAAATGAACATATGAGCATGCGCAACAGTTTGTAGCTTAAGACTTGAAGTTTGAGAAATATAAGGCAATAATGAGCTGTAAACGAACCCAATAACCCTGTTATCTGGACTATGTTCGTAAAAGAGGGAGTAACCAGTTAACTGAAACAAACATCTCTAATTAGAAAGCCACAGAAAAATCAAATCAATATAATAGCAGTATCCCCAAAACACTTTCTGGAAGTCACAGATTGCAAGCAGATGACTTCTTTAAGGAGTCAAACCTCATCAAATAGACCAAAATTTCAAATATTGCAGCATGTCTTCAAGAAACAATATCATATCCACACTTGTTTAGCTCCTAAAAGCTAACAGTACACGGGCAATGCCAGGAACAGGAACATACTTTCCAACATCTTTTTCAAATTTCAACAATAAAGATAAATGCATTACCATTTATGACTAAGGAACTCAGACTCTAGGCAAGACTCAACAGGAACAGAGGTAGATACCTCATTAGCATGCTGGGCCAATTGTATTCTCGGAAAGGAAACCAACAACATCTTAAGGAAACAAAATCATCATTAACTAACAGAGTAAAATTTAGACATTACAGCATGTATTTGAGAAAAGTGAAATCCCTTTAACAATAGTTTGATTCTTAGCAACTGAACAGTGAACAAAAGCTACAGCGCAACATCTTCAACCAATATATAGTACCATAAGTACATATTCCTTCATCTAAACTCACCATTTGAAGCTATTTTTAGCAAAGAAAACTAAAACTCGCATCGAAGAGTTAATTTTCAAATCATGAAGCAGTAAAGATGCATCGGTTTAAAGCTTTGAAACTAATTGCAACCTAATATGATCAATAACAACAATCCACAGTATAGTTTTGCTTTAATATAGCATTTTCAATCTGAACGATCTAAAGGCAAACCTGAATGACCTCAATATAGCTTCAACATTCGCATTCAGGCGTAATATATGAAACTCGAAACGAAAAGTGAGATTGGGGAATTACCTTTATCGGTGTAATGATCCGGTCAACTTGAGGTGGTGATTTATTTTATTATTATAATATAAAGATTAGATTTTTTAGGAGCTACTGCATAATTTTTTTTTAATTTATTCCATTAGTGCTCAATTATAGAGCATATTGCTTCATCCACTTGTTAATGCAGCATGATGCACTTCCCACCTTGTTTTTTTTAATCTTTTAGGAACTCTGATGACTCTATATAAATGCCTCACCTTGCTCTTTGTAGCAGAGGCAAGACAATGAGCAAAGCAGAGAGTAATATAGGAAAGATATACATTGTTTGTTCAATAAGTTTGAGAGTTTTACTAGTGGAAGCGACGTGGTTTATTGCGTGGAGTTTCGACAATTTTATTGTAAGTTACTCCTATTTTCTAAATCTTTTATACTAAGATATTTTATATAAATGGGTTATTTTCGAATACTTTTAAGTACCCTATTATAAAGATAATATGTATATATTAAGTTGAAAACAATTATGTGATGCTAAAATTATTTTCAACTACTGTTGGCATGACAATTTAAAATGGTAATAATTTATGTGACTAGATTGTGGTGCTACGAATTTCATTCAAAAAGGGAAGGCCAAAGTATTAAATTGACCGTGATTTGACTAAGGCAAGTGAACTTTCAAAACTTTGTAATTCTTATAGAATTCTCAAATTTTCCTTCTCCTGCGTGTGATAGGTGAAATACTTTAATATTATACGAAATGAAATGATTAAAAATGAAAATGCGAGTTGATGTGTTATTATGATACTTGAATCGACAAATATGGGAAACTGATGGGAATTCTATATTTTTGAGATATACATATTGTTGTGACTGGAAATAATACGTGAATGTGTTTGTGTAATTCATATCATATTCATTCATTCTATGCATATTTGCATCGATTTGAAAATATTGATAAAATAAGATATAAGAAATATTGGGACCGAGATTTTACCGGTCGAGATGCCGAGGTCTTTGTCAGCGAAGTTATAATGATATTGGGATCGAGGTCTTTACCGGTCGAGATGTGATGCCGAGGTCTTTGCCGGTAAATTTATGTTGTGACGCCGAGGTTTCTGCCGGCGAATTTATATTGTGATGCCGAGGTTTCTGCCGGCATGTTTATGATGATATTGTGACGCCGAGGTTTCTGCCGGCGATGATGTGATGACATAATTGCATAATGCATTGCATATCACTTTTGCATACCATTGCATAGCATAACGTTGTCATTATGATTGATTATGCTTTTTAACTTGTGATTTGGAAAGTGCGATATGATAAAATGATATCTTGTTTAAATATTACATGTTGTGGGTCGGGATAACCTTTGTGCAGGTTGGTGTCGTGGATATCGACTGGGATGAAGAAAGTTTGTGTATTCTATTAAATTTTCTTGTTTTGTTAGTTTACTAGCTGGGTACCGTGTGGTATTTGGTACTCACCCCTTGCTTCTACACTCGTGTAGGTAGCGAACCCGGGCTGAGAATAGACATCCCTTAAAGCATCGAGGATCCTCATGAGACATAGAGAGGTAGCTGTTGTTATCTGGCTGACTCTCTTGTTCCTATTTCTTTTGTACTTGTTCTATTTGAGAAGAAGGACAGTTAAGACTTGTATTCTTTTGATTTTCTGTATTCTAGTGGCTTGTACGCATGACAACCAAATCCTTGGGTGAAAATTTAAGTTTATGAAAGTTCTCCATTCTTTAGTTATTTATTTTAGTTAAAAATGCTTCCGCACGTTTTATTTATTACTCCTTTTGAGATAAGGCTGACTTGTTCTAGTGGAGTTGAGCAAGTGCCATCTAGTTCAGTTTTTGGGTCGTGACAATCGGGGCAGCGTACTGGGACGGCGATGAGCTTGATTGGGAATTTCGACACCACCACGAAAGCTCGTTTCAAATTCCTCGACCCAAAAGAACAGATGCTCTAGTTTCGGTCTTTGAATCGACGAACCTTTTTAAGAATAGTGACGGCTATGAAATTTTTAGGGTTTCAAATTGATGACTGCCGCTGCTCAATAACGAAGGCGAAGAGGGATTATATAGGGGACCACTAGGTTTTGAAATGGGGGAAAAATCGAGGGCAACTTAGGGATTTTAGGGGTCAAATTTGGGGTTTTGAACTCAAATTTTGAACGTTGAGGAGGGGTCGCTGTCGATTCTTGGTCGTTGGTATTGTTAGCCGAATTTGGGACTGAGTTGCTGAAGCTTTGCTGCTGGGTCTGCAGATTACCGCTTGGAGAAGGAGGGACGCGTTTTGGGTTCGTCTGGTTTTGGTCATTGTTCTCGGGGAAGAAGAAAACGGGAAAGGGGAAAGGTTCGGGCGATGGGAAAGAGAAGAAGATGGGGAAAGGGGAAAGTTTTGGGCGTTGGGAAGGAGAAGAAAGGGGAAAGAAGAAGAAAGGTCGTGTGTGGGAAAAATGAGGGGAGATAAGGAGGAATTGGGGGCGCGTGGCCCCCACAAGCCTATAATAATTTTTTTTTTCAAAAAGACTAAATATTTTGACTTGTTAAAACTTAAAAAACTCGGTGACTAATTTAGGTCGTAGAGGGTAAAAATTGGGTGTCAACAATTAAAGCCCAATATGCCATGTCACTTAAATTTGATTGGCTGGAAGAAAGTCTAATTCTATCATGACTCCTCTATTCTACAACTATATACAGGGGTCTTTATAATTCAGAATTCATATCGAGAATTTTAACAAAAAGCTAGAGAGAGCTCGTGGATCAAACGCCACAATTTCATTCAAACCTTCAAGTTACAAGAACAAGCTTAAAAGCTCTAGAACTCAAGATTCAAGATCAAGAAACAAGATCAAAATCAAAATTCAAGATCAAGGAACAAGATCAAAATCAAGATTCAAGATCAGATTCAATAACAAGAACTCTTGAATTTACACTTGAGGAGGTGAATAAGAGGAATTCATATAGATTGTAATACTCATATTATTGAAATCAAATAATACAAATTGTTACGATATTTTCATTTTTGATTATTATTTTCTCAACGCGAATTTTATCGTCTACACTGTGACAAGGACATTCTATTCTTCAGAAAGATGAAACCAATATGAAGAAATTGAACAACTTTTAGTTTTATATATGTATGAGAAATGCTACTCTTTTTGTTAGCTAAAAAACTTTTTGTTTATAGGGAATGATATTATATAGGGAAAATTCATAGTACTACTTTTTATGCTTATAACACAAGTAATATCCTTACTAACTTTTTCCGTAATTATTCTTAGTCAACAACTACTGGGCAGCACGCATGTGCAAAATAGGAAATACATCTTATATCTTCCATATATACTATTAATCTCCATGTATGTACGCCCATAAGTAGTTAATTACAATATTATAACTCCTCAGAGAATATAACGTGATAATTAGTTAGAATTAAATGTGAGAATATTAGAGGAAAAGGCCTAATTTCTGTGTATTTCTCAGTCAATGTATAGTGTCTTTAGTTTGCTAATTACAAAAATCTCGACCTATGCACGGATCTAAGATTTATTCATAAATTTATTTTTTATTTGATATTAACTAAATTATATTAAAATATTTTAGTAAGTATAAAATAAATATCTGATAAATTTAATTAATATTGATAAATTTTAAATTTTATTAATTAAACAATTTTAAAATTTTAATTACTCTAAAATATATTATAATATATTTGTGTGGTAGTAAACTATCTATTTTTTAAATTGAAATTAGGGTTTCAAATTTCTTTCAAAGCAGAAGAAGAAGCAACAATTTCTCATAAAGGAGAAGAAGAACAACGGTTGAGTTTTATCGGCCGTCACCGAAGGGTTGCGTTGGTTAAAGCTAAGGGTTTAATGATGAAATTGAATTTTTATATAGAAAAGATGAATTGAAAAATAAGAGAATAACTGGAAAAAAGAGGAAAAAAGAAAAGTGAATTCCTGACTTCTTAGGCTGCCACATCATCGATACTCACTTTCTCCTTTTATATATATATTCATGTGATAGTAAATTATTTTTTTATGTAAATCTAATGTGAAAAGATTGATTTATTGAGATATTTATAATTAAAATATTTTTCATTATTGAATGTTAATTTTTTACTTAAAATTACAAAATGTACACAAATATTATCAACATTTAAAATAATAAACTATAACTAAAGGATATGAGTTTAAAACTAAGGATCATAGTTAAACCAAAACCCATAACGTTAATAAAACTGTACAATTAATTAAATTAAAATAAAATGAAAAGATCCCATAATGTTAATTAAAATTGTGCAATTAATTAAATTAAATTAAACTTAAAGAAATAATTTTTTAAAATTATTATGAAAATGCGATAAGAAAATACGTGTAGGAAAAAATAAGAAAAGAAAATGTAATTTTTGTCTAGATCCTATTGGTCTATCTCTAACAATAATATGTACTACCAAACAAACTTTGTACAACGTTTACTCTATAAGTGGCCATCAGATTTATACTTTTAACTTTCATACAACTACTTCTCAAATTTGGTTAGTAATCAAAGCATCAACCTCCTTACTCATTCCTTAAACACAGGTCCTTTTTTGTTTTTCGAAAATTAAATTTGAAATGTATAATAAAATTATACATATATAAAAAAAGCCTTAAACCAATGAAACACTAATGATGATCTAGTGTTAATTAAAAATGTATGAAAATCAGAATTATATACAAAGTCTTTCTTATTTACTGTTGAGATTATTGGTGAACGACTTACCTTTAATTGTGTGCTTTCTCAGAAACTTAACTTTTGATTACTCGTTTGTTAATTCTTCTTAGTCAATAGTAGCTAATAAATATTATGACAAACAGTATTTCCACGTTTTATTTCTTCTAGCATTCACGTGTCTGCGGATAATTATAATATTATATTTTATCCCTCACTCAACCAATGTGTTGAACGCTACCAACTGATAAATAATTGAATCTACCTCTTACTTAGTCCAGTATATAAGAGTGGCCTTGTTAGTCATTGGGATCAAAAAGCATCAGCAAGAGCTAACTAGAAAGAAATAACACTAGAAGCTCATCCATATATAGACTCACCGGAAAAAAAGAAAAAGATGATTTCAAGAATTGTTATTGGAAATTTAAAAGAGGCTACACACCCTGATACCCTCAAGGCTGTTGTTGCTG
>JAPFFP010080471.1:0-22490 GCA_026153255.1 Solanum medicagineum | reverse complement strand
AATAATTTTTATTTATCAATCTACTTATGAAAGTATGAATGCTCAAAAGGAGAACATTTATATTATTAATTTTATGTATATGAATGTATGACAATTTTTGGTGGAACTAGAAATGTCACTAGCTCTTTCTTCTAGGCCAAAATGGTGAATTTTGAAACTTTTTTCACCGTAAATTTAGTGATTGAAGGTTTTATAATATAATCTTTCTAACTATTTTTCGCTATGAATGGATTATTATCACATTTTCTCCATTTTAAATATATTGTTGCTTTTATTTTTGTGTATGGTTAATAATCGAATAACCGAACCAAACCAAATCAAAACCGATAACAACCAAATCGATAAATGTACATTATAATTGGGTTGGTTTGGTTTTGAGAATTTAAAAACCAAATTAAGTTGGTTTGATTTTGATTTTGACCGATAACTGACCCAAATCGATCCATGAACACCCCTAAGAATTAATTTATGGAAAATCTAAAAGGGAAAGATGGTCCAGATGATTCAAGTTGTTTATCAGATGAGACAAATTTAATTTGATTAATAGCAGATGTATGAGGACCACCTATTTGTATAATAAAACATCAGGATGTCATTCTATTTCTGTGTGTATTAGAAATGTTACATTAAATTAAAAAGTAGAAAAACTTAAAATATTTTCTAGTGAGATGACACGAGCGGCGGAACCAGTATTTTCATCAAGGATGTTCATACTTTTAAAAAATGGATGTGTGATTTTTGTATTAAGGGTGTTCAACAATTGATATATATCAAAATATCCATATTTAACCTATATATTCAAAAATGTTTTCCGATGAAGGATGTTCATTTGACCACTCTTGGGTGAATGTAACTCCGCCCTTAGATGTTAATAGAAATAACATGAAAAGTTTCATCAAAGTATAACGAAAATATGAAAAAAAGAATTCAACATGAATTAGAAATAGTGACAAATCATCTCTCTATTCTCTGCGAGAATAGAAATTCTTTTTTGCTCTCTAGAACACCCTTATCTTTTTGGTTATTTGAATATATAATGGGAGGTTCATCATCAAAATAGTTATACAACCTTTTAGAGCTGGATTCAACCTTAACTCGTCTCTTTTTGCAATTCATTCAACTTCACACGATTTTTCATACCTCTCAAGCCCTAATATGGCTAATGATTTATCTTTGCAAACACCATTAGTCAACCATGTTATGAAAATCTCCTTAAAGAGGTCACAACCATTCAAGGAGTTCCCCACATTAAATGGACGAAGAAAGATGTTCATATTATGGACTGTACAGAGGAACTTCAATTTGTAGTTATTGAAATATTTTCAATGGAGTAGCCAAATCTGAAAGAGTTGAGGAAGCTAATTCCCCAACAATGAGGAATTAAAGGAAACTTTCAAATTGATTTATTTTGTAGCAATCATATTCTGATTAGGTTGTCTCAACAGGAGGATTTTATGAACCTTTGTAACACCCCTAAACTATTTTAAGTCAGATCAGCTCAAATAGTTAATAAAAAAGAGTTGTTCAGTTTTGCTAAAGATGGGCTTTTACAAACGACATGTATGGCCCATAGAAGCATCCATGGGCAGTAGATGGACCTATGGAACCTTTGACAAAGGAGATGACTTGAATTATTAAAGGATTAAGAAATGAGAGTTCTTTGCCATCTTGGCAGGAAAAATATGGTTGTCGATGCTTTTAGCTAATTGTCCATGAATAGTGTGGCCTATGTTGAAGGAGAAGAAGGTGTTAATTTGCGATGTGCATAGGTTAGCCCATTTGGGTGTTTGTCTAGTTGACCTCGATCAGGGTGACATGATTGTTCAAAACGAGCCAGAATCGTCACTTGTAGCAAATGTCTAGGCAAAATAACACAAGGATTTAGTCTTAGTTGAGCTAAAGAAATCAGTTGCCAAAAATTCCTTGAGGCTTTCTCCCAAGGGAGAGATCATGTACTTCTTTATCAAGTCATTTATACTTTCCTAATATTGATGGCTTAAGGGAAGTGATAATGTACGAGGTTCATAGTTCGCGGTATTCGATCTATCTAGGATCCATCAAGATGTATAGAGATTTGAGGGAAGTGTTTCGGTGGAATAATATGAAGGAGGACGTAGCAAGGTTTGTGACAGAGTGTCACAATTATCAACAAGTGAAAGTTGAACATCAAAAACTAGGAGGTTTATCTTAAGACACTAAAATCCCTACTTGAAAATGGGAGGATGTGAATATAGAATTTATAACGGGATTGCCTCGTATCCGTACGCGACATGATTCTATTTGGAATGTAGTAGATCGAATGACCAAATCGGTGCACTTTTTGCCTGTTAAGACTCCTTGCTCCGCCGAGGATTATGCAAGAATATATATTCAAGAATTGGTCAAGATTTATGGCAGTCCACTATCTATTATTTTGATTGTGGTACTCAATTCACTTCACAATTTTGAAAGTCTTTTAAAAAAGATCTTGGTACAAAATTTAGGTTAAGCATAATTTTTTCACTCTCAAACCAATGTACAAGACAAGAGAACAATCCAAAACTTGAAAGACATGTTGAGGACGTGTAATTGATTTCAAAGGAATTGAGATGAGCACCTATCCATTGATTAAATTTGCCTACAAAAAACATGTACCATTCTAGCATTCAAATGGCCCCTTTTGAAGCTTTATATGATAAGAGAGGAGATCTCCCATAGAGTGGTTTGAAGTTAGGGAAATTGCCTTGGTAGGGCCTGATTTGATATTTGAAGCTATGAAAAAGGTTAGTCTCATAAGAAAGCGATTGAAGACCTCCCAATTGTAAAGATCCTTAGCTTAGAAGCCTAGAAGTGCAAAAAAGTTGAATTGAAAATGATCAGGGTCAATTCACGAGGTCAAGTCATGACATATGGATGGAACCACGAGCTGTAGGTTTGGCTCGTGAATATGAACTTTAGAAAAGGGAAAAAGTTTCCAAGTGTGGGGTAACCCACGAAGACATCAACAACCTATGGGTCAGACCACGACTCATAGTAAGGGTCGTAGGTGAGTGTGTAAGACATGAAGGAAATTTAGAGTTTTTGGAAGGAGGAACACGATTAATAGGACGGTCCATAGACTAGTCCACGATGGTAGAAAGCCTTCATTGAAAAGGGGGCCAGAGTAGTGAAATTTTGCTAAGTGTAGAAGGACTCTATGTGTCCAACCACAACCCGTAAATGAAAGGATAGCCCGTAAGAAGGTGTTTCGTGGTTTGGGTGTGGCTAACAGTTTCTGAAGATTGGATTGGAGTATAGGAAGGATAGGGATACAATTTGTGGTTCAAACCACGGCTCGTAATTGGGCTTTCCTAGATCCCTTCCGACAGTTTTATTGTAGGGCAGTTTTGTCCTTTCCACCAAATCTAATCCTAAACCGTATCATATTTGGGACTCTAAGGACCTAAATCAGACCTTAAATCCCAAGAACCTTATTCTTCCTTTCACTATTCCATTCTAAAAAGTTCCTAATGTAAAGAATACTCTCTAGAAGGCAAGGAAAAGTTACGAAAGCTAGGGTTTCAAGGGGTTCTTTCTTCAACAACAAATTCCTTCTTCCTAAGCTTCACAAAGGTATAAGTTTAATTTGTGGGTCTCCTTTCACCAACAAAGTCCTACATAATCCTTTTTTACCTTTTCTTTAAGTTCCTTTAAGTTACCATGCATGCTAATGATAATTTCATGACACTTTAATGGACTACATGTTGTTCATGTTATCATATGATGCTGTACTACATGTTTTCTTGAATTTCAAGTTTATGATGATGAACCCAATAATGTGGGTTCAAATAATGAAGTGTGGGCTATTTTACCATGTTTTGAATAAGCATATCTTTCCATAATTATGCATGATTCATCATTTATAAGTGTTTCAACTTACGGACTTAGTCCACATACTTTCAAGTCAAGTTTTGCATGATTTACAATAAAGCTTAGGGCACTAAAGAAAGGTTTTAAAGTTATGATTTGTCAAAGATATAAACATGTTGACAAAGTCCCTAAAGATGCTTATGAAGGTCCTCAAGATGAAAGGACAATACTCACTTGGTGGTTCCTTAAGTTCGAGCTAGTCTTAAGATTGCTACTTATGATTCTAAGTGTCATAAATTGGCTACGGTTATGTTTAAAAGATTCTATTGGATGAATTATGTAATGACCCTCTTAGTCATGTCTGTGTATCTATGTAATTTTTGATGTTTTGAGCTTCTGTATGGTGATCTCGAATCTTATATGACCTATTGGGGCTGTTGGGATAGTTATAGGGTGTTTAGGTTGTGAAGTGTACAGGTTTGCAAGTTAACGAGAAGTAAAGCAACAAAAATGAGATTTCTGACAAAATCTTAGGAAACATCCCCGAAATAGGATTCTGACAGTTCCAAAAATGACAGATTTAGGTTAGGAGGGTGGTTAGTCCATGGAGGGTCCGGATATGATTTTTAGCTAAAAGTTGCAAATGATTTCAATCAAAAGCTAAAAAGTGTGTTTCTGTAAACACCCAGCTAAACGTGCTCGGAATGAAAATTTTATTGTGCAGTCAGCTCTAGAATGTTGAAAATGGTTAGAAATGGCCCTTTAAGGTTATCTGGTTGCATTTTGACCTCCTTAGTTCTTTCGGTCAAAATTTGTTGAAAAAAAGTGAGACCCTCATTTTTCCATAGGGTGCTCCATTGGAAATTCTGACTGTACCATTGGATCTGAAACATTAAAACCCATGTAGCTTCACTATCCATTTGCACAAAATGGACATCGAACACTCCAAGAGTTTTGGAAATTATTGGTGCAACACTAGAAATCTTACCCTCCTTGCAGAGGCCAAGCTGGGTTAAGCTCCGCGTTCACAGAGTAAGGTAGGTCCCCTATACCTCCGCATTTGTGGAGGCCTTATATGCGTTTGCGGAGGCTTGTAGGTGGCCTATATATTGGCCTTCACCCAACGCAAATTAGCTCATTTACTCAACTTCCAAAGCTCGTAAAAACTTAATTTCAAGTTTGTTTTTGATGATCCAAAGGTCCAAGTGACTCGGAATTTTCCAAGAAACGTCGTGGTGAAGTTGAATTAGAGATTCAACATGTATTTTGAGGTAAATTCACTATTTTAGCTGAACATCCTCATGAACATTATAAAAACTTTACGTGTTGATGTGCAGACGATTCTTGACAGAATTAAGTGAAACTTGAGCTTAAATTATTCTATTTTCCTAGGGGAACACTGTGTATGCTGGTGGTTAGCTTAAATTTTCTGGGTTTTAAGAATTTTGACCGAGAAAGTTTTGAAAAGGGTGTTTAATGTGCTGTCAAAATACAACATATTGTATGCTTAAAACTTAGGATTTTTTTGTTCTCAATGCGATATTTGTGGGATTTATGTGTTTTTGTGTTTAGATTTACTGGAACATAGGTTGGTCATGATTTGGGGAAAAATTACAAAAGATTGCTGGTTTTTGATGATTTATGAGACCCTCTATGGATCGTAGAGCATTCTATGAGTCGTAGAGGCAGTTTTTGACAAATTCCAGTGAAGGATGAATTCTGAAGATCAGCTCAACGAGACATGCATGCAAGTCATAGAGCATTCTACGAGTCGTAATGATGGGTTTCGTGAAGATTTCCAGTGAATGACAATTCAGTGAAGTTGAAGCCTATAAACATGCAGTATGAGCTGTAGATGAATTTACAAGTCATAAAGTAGTGTTGTAGAAGAGAAGTCCAAATTTCCAGTAGCTGATTACAAGACCTAGACTACAAGTCACAAGTTGTAGAGACCTTTCGTGGAGTTTGCTGACCAATTTTTCTATTTTATTTAGGACTTAATTGTAATTATTATAAATAGTACTTTTAGGTTATATTTTAGAGGGGGACATCATTATTCAATAATTTTAGGGTTTGTACTTAGAGAACTTAATACTTGGGAGAGAAGATTCTGATAAAACACTTGTGGGTGAATTTGATTTGCAATCTTGTGATTCTCATCAATCTTGGATCTTCTTGATCTTAATTCATTTGTGTAAGTATTTAATTATGTTTTCTCAATTCATAATTTCTTCATTTACACATCGGACAGTAGCTAAATCCACAACTAGGGTTGTGGGAACCATGAAAAACTAACTAAGTAAACCCGAGTTATTTACAATTCTTGGAACGGGTATATGCATATATTAATCAATTCTCTTTGTTTTGCATGTTTTCTAATGGTGGCCAACATTAGAATCCATCTAGTGTTACTTACTAGACCAAAGTAGTAATGAATAGAAAAAGAGATTGATTAACATAATTCGAGTGGTGTGTTCTCGTCTAATCAACCGAACTGGGCTAAGGGAAGGTTGTACTGGGACTTATAGGTAATGGTTAGTATTGCACATTATGGTGATGGGCGAAGTCACATAGTGAATCGCCTCTCACCTTTGACCAAAAGGCTTGGTGAACTTAAATTACCGTCCTTCATGCTATACACTAGACTAGAATTGGGTTATCTTGTGATACTAAGTTGGGGAATCATGGGGAACACGATATCCTAGTTGCTCTCTATTATTGATTGTCTCTCGTGATAGTTAGTTTAGTACTTTCTTGTTGATTATTGCAAACCCCTCTCCCCTTCGAGGAATTAAGTTGGTTAACTACTTGAATTGCTTATTGGTGAATTTGTCTTGAGTCTACGTATTCCTTATGGGTTCGATCCTAACCTTGATTAGGTTTTATATCTTGACAACGACCACTTTATCCTCTGAAAAGGAGGTGTAACTTGGGCGACATCATGATTTTGGCGCTGTTACTGGGGAATATGGCTAGACTTAGGTTGATTCATTAAGTAATTCGAGTGTTAATCCTTAGTTCCCTTTATTTTATTTTTGTTTTTCTTTTTGTTTCTTTGCAGGGTATATGAGGAGTGTATTCCCAACACTCGAAGTCAAGGTAATCCCTTAATTCCATTTGATCCAGTGATCCACAGAACAACAGGAAGAATGGCCCAAGAAAATGCCAACAACGCGACCAATGAAGCTTTGAATCGGGGTAACAATGATGATGATAGGAATGAGAACCCACCTCCTTTGGAGGAAATTCCATAGCTTCGGGAGTTCAGTACCAATGCTTACTAGTGGAATCAGTCCAGGTTGAACCCTATGGCTATGGATGTGACTGGAGCTATTCTGTTACCACCACTACCGGCAGACATGAAGTTCACAGTCTCTAGTGGGTTACTTCATATGTTGCAGAACCATGGGCTCTTTACGGGCTTACCATCAGAGAATCCACATAGCCACTTGCACAATGTGGCATTTGTTTGTAAGAGTGTGATGGGGACACAAAAATCTGTCGATGGTGTTGCACGACTTCGTGTCTTCCCATTATCTCTCATAGGCAATGCTGCATTATGGCTATCTGAGCTCCCACAGAGTTCAATCACTAGCTGGACAAATTTGCAAAAGGACTTTTTGGAGAGGTACTTCCCTATATTGAAGAAGCTCAAGTTGAAGGACTAGATCAACAACTTTGAGCAACTTCCTGGTGATTCGATAAGCACTACTTGGGAACGGTTTACTAAATGACTGAGGAGTGTTCCTAACAACAAGATAGTTGATGATGCCTTGGTGGAGATCTTTTATCATACCCTTTATGAGAACAGTTAGGCTTGTGCTGATACTATCATGGGGGCATGTCTCTAGATAAACCATCTCCAAGGATTGCGGAGCGTATGAAGCAAGTCGCCAAGATGAATTATGCATGGGGACGGTGGGATAGAGCTTCCATAAAGAGTTCATATATGTCAGTGGGGATTCAGAGCAAGCCAAAATTAATGAAGAAATTATGCAACAACTTGCTCAGCTTCGCACAAGCATGGATGTGGTGATCAAATAGAACCCAGAGAGAGTGAATATAGTGGTTCACCAACCTCCACGTGCACCCATGTATAAGGAGCCATACTATGTGGAGGACACATGCTTTGTGAATGATCATATGTTAGGTTTCTGGACCAACGCCCAAGGGTCTAATAAGGACTATTAGTGCCAAGGTCAAGGAAACCAAGGTCAGAACTATGGTAGAGATGGAGATTTCAGAGATAACTTGGGTAATTACATAGGAATAGGGTCCAGATACAGATTGGGGATGTATAGAAGGATTCAGAAATGGTCCTTATGTGCCACCGCACAACAGTGATGTGGGTATAGGTAATTCCAGATTAAGGAGATGTTTGATCGCCTATTGAAGAAGGCTGAGACACAAGATGAACTGTAAGGGGCATGAAATGAGATATTTCAAGCATAAATCAAAAAATAAAGGCTCATTCTATGGCTATTAAAAAATTTGAGCAATAGTTTGGTCAAGTGTCAACTCAGTTGAATCAGCCTCAGAAGGGTACATTGCCTAGTGACATAGTGCAAAATCCTAAGAATGAGGGGCAATGTATGGTGGTTACTACTAGGGGTGGCAAGAGCACTATTAATCTTCCTATGCTAATTGATGAGGAAGATGTTCATGAGGAGATGGTTGAAGCTAAAGATGCAGATGAAGGAGATGATCATGGAAAGGATGGGGTGAGTGAAGCAGCTAAAGAGCAACAGAAGTTTAAGCCCGTCCCTAGGCCTCCTTCTCCTTTCCCTCAAAGAATCAAAGAGAGGGAGGAGGAAGGCAAGTTCAAGCACTTTTTCTCCATGCTTAAGCAGCTATCTATCAACATCCCTCTCATTCAGGCTTTGGAGAAAATATCGGGCTATGCAAAGTATATGAAGGACTTGGTTACCAAAAAGCGCACTATTTGTCAGGAGCTTTCTCAAGAGCTTTAACATTGTAGTGTTATCACTACGAAGTCCTTAGCTTAGATGCGTGAAGATCCTAGTGCTGTCACCATACCTTGAACTATAGGAGATGTAGAGTTCGTAAGGGCACTCTATGATGTAGGTGCCAGTATCAATCTGATGCCCCTTGCAGTCTACAAGAATCTTAGATTCTACTCCTACTAGTATGCAATTGTTAATGGTAGATCAAATAGTGAAGAAGCCTGTGGGGATACTCTATGATGTGTTGGTTAAAGTTGAGAAATTCGTATTCCCTACAGACTTTGTGATTCTAGATTGTGAGGTTGACTTCGATGTCCCAATCATCTTGGGAAGACCATTCCTAGCCACTAGGGCGAGCTCTAGTGGATATGAAAACTAGTCAACTCAGGTTTAGATTAAATGACAAAGAAGTTATCGTCAACATCCGTCAGTCCATGAAGCATCCAGATGAGCTCAAGAGTGAAGTTTGGTCAATTGGTGAAGTATAAGTAAACAATTTGCCTAAGTCATGATATGACAATAAATCAGGCGCTAGTTGGGAGGAAACCTAAGGTTTTTTATGTAATAGCATTGTTATAGGTGTATTTTCAGTTTTTGGATTCATAGGTAGTTGGTTTGTTTTGTTTTGATTGTATTTTTGGATAATGGGTTGGTTGCATATAGGGTAACAATGAATCTTATGAAGAGTATGCAGGTACAGGACTAAGTCAACATATTTGGCTGAGAAAAGCATTAGGATAAGTCTCTACGTCTAGATATACAAGTCGTAAAGTAGTTTATGACTCCTATCCCATCTCGTAGAGATTTCCAGTGAGTAGGAAAAATATGCCCTCTAATCCATGAGCCAACTTTACAATTCGTAGATCAAACTACGAGTCATGAATGGGGTTCATGGATGTCAAGTAAGTTCCTAAAATTTGCTAAGTATGAAGGGTCAAGCATGACTTACGAGCCACAGAGCCATCTACGACTCGTAATTGGGGTTTCGTAGGCCCAGACCCAGTTAATTGTCAAACAACCTGGTAAAATTATAAAAAGAGGGGTCAAATTTATTTTGACCCCTATTTGACCTAAATTCACTAAAATTTACCTAGCTTTCCCTTCCCCTCTATTTTTCGATCACCCTCCGACCACAGTGACCCATTTTCCGGTGAGAAATCTAGCAACTCTAAGGTTTTATGATCGTTCACTCTCTCTCTCTTCTTCAAGTTAATTTCTACACTTGCTAAGTTCTTGATGTAATTTTGAACCCTTAGTTTGCCTTGTTTAATCAATTGAGTTGATGATTATGATTGGTATAGTGTTGAAACATGAAATCTTTGTCGAATTTGAATTGTGTTATGTGAAATTGGGTTGCCGTTAGTTGGACTGTTAACTGATTCTGAAATTGGGTATTTTGGTCTTATGAATGCCACATGTTTATGCCTATTGAATCATCTACCATGTGTGATTGAATGATATTGTCACGACCTGAGCCTAGGGCCTAGACGTGACACGACAAATGAGGAACTCGAAGGGACCCCAAACAAGCCTCTTAGCATATCATTCACATATCCTTGGTCGTGAAAGCAAAAATAAATAACAACAAGTGATTTAAATAATAAGGGAAGTGGGACTAAGGGAAATCTTTGATAATCATTAAGGCATAAAAGAGTAAAGCAGTAACACCCCACATCTTACATTACTAGTACTATGCAAATGAAATATGATATGGCTTTTCAAGTTAGCGCCAACTTTTAAAAGTGCTTGAATCTCAAATTAGAGGGCGATATGTATGTCTAACACTGAAGGGGGTCGAGTGTAAATAAGTTTTAAGTCAAATTGAGGAGCTCACAACCTTAAATGAAGTGATAGAAGTGAGGTGCTTGTAGGAATTAGAAACCTACCAGGTGAGTCACCTACTTTCTTAGCTTAAATTTGCTAGCTAAACGGAGATGAGGCCTGATGTCGAATTTGTCCAAGTCCAATTATGAATAAAGTCCGTGTTAAGGGTGTAACTTTAGCCTATGTTTTAGCATCGTAAATAGACTATATTTTCAGCCCAAGAATAATAGATAAAGGATCCAAGTACAACAAAACTCACTTGGTGAACTGGGCTAAAACTAAGTAAGGAGAAAAGGGAAAAGTGGGCAGCCAAGGCCCAACCAATTTGAACCCAATAAGGCCCAAATGAAAGGGACAAGAATCTGCATCACCATCTTAGTAAAGTAAGGCTAAAAATGCCTTAGTAGGTCGGCCAAAGTCCCCCTTTAAAAAGGGTTTAAAACAGCTCCCATAAGCCATTTTAACTTGAATAAAAAATATCAGATTGTTTTGCAAGTTCTCTCTCAACTCTTTCTTGACTTTACAAGCAGCCACAAGAGACTTTCAGGATTCTCGGAGAATCCCTACACCTTGAGGGTAAAGTTAAGTAAGCATACTTATGTGTTTAGTATGGTTTTCTTATGTAAAACAAAAGGCTAAGCTGATTATACCTATGTTGAAATTGTTGGACAACATGTGTTCCAAGAGTTGTTTACATTTTTCTTGTTTATTTGGAAGCTTTTCTCTTTTTGGTTGGATTGATTATGAAGGTAGGCTACTACAATTAATGACTATTGGTTCTATAATGATGTATAAAGGCTTTTGCACCATTTTAATAGTCCGCGAAAGTGAGTTCTTGTGTGATATCGTAATTGTGCTCTTAATAGGAACTTGTGGGCTGATTGATTGAGGACTATTGTTACGGCCTTAAAGTTCAAACTAAAGGTCATACAACACTAGTCAGATTCCTTGCGGAATTTACTTGATATTGGCAACGACTAGTAAGCCTATTTGCCTAAGATCGTGCTAAGGGAACGATGGCTAACACACAAAGAAAGTTTGAAAGGAAAAATAACCTTTATTGCTTATGAGAAAGCTTTACAATGCAAGGATACAAGTGTGGGAAGTATATTTCTGGATGCCTAACAATTTCTAAGTGCTAAGCTATTTATAATGGTTCCTAGCATGTACAAATGGTGTCCTAGCCATTGGACTAGCCGTTTATGGCTGTTGGGCCAGTTCTGACCGTTGTAGGCAGACTAGCCATTGGTTAACAGGCTGGCATGAGCTGGCGCGCAGAGTGGGCTGTTGACTAGCCGTTGGATGGCAGACGGGCGCAGGCGCGCAGGCGCAGGCGCAGGCGCGCAGGTGATGGATGCAAGTGTTGGCGCGCAGGCGCAAGGCGCAAGGCGCAGGCACGCATGCGCAAGGTGCAGGCAAGCATGTGCAAGGCACTGGCGCGCAGGCGCATGCTGGCGATGGCAAAGGCAGTGGCGCGCACGCATGCCGTTGGGCGCGGGCGCGCGCGGTGGACATGTCAGCACGCAGAATTTTGGCGAAATGCGCGCCGGCCATGTCATGCTCCCCCACCTAATGATGCGATGACCTCGGCGCATGCTGCATATGATTGAATTCGGCAATCTTGTCCCGATACTGCCATAAGTCCTCGGAACTCTCCCAAGTTGCCTCTTCAGGTGATTGGCCTTTCCAATGGACCAAGTATATGGCCTTGGCCGGTTGTCCCCGTTTTTGAACCGCCTCGTAGTCTATGGTTGCCTCGATCTCCTTGTCGAAGGAGGCAGTGATGGTGAGAGGCGCCCGGCTTGACTGTCCTCTATTCGGATTTTCCTTGTCTTCATGGTATGGTTTGAAAACGCTTGCGTGGAAGATCGGATGAATTTTATAAGCCGGTGGAAGTGCTAACCGATATTAGATCTTCCCAACCTTGGCAAGAATCCGGAAAGGTCCCTCGTATTTGCGCACTAAATTGGGATTTACGCCCCGTAGTGCCTTGAACTGCCTGGAGTTGAATTTCACCAACATCAAGTCCCCGATTTTGTAATTGGTTGGACGTCGCGATCGGTCTTCAAATTTCTTCATGCGCTTGGCCGCTTTGTCTAAGTGCGATTTCGCAGTGTCTAACTTCTCCTCGAATCCCTTCGCCAAGTGATAGGTGCCCAAACTCTTCCCCTCAAATGCTATTGGCAATGAGTGGGGAGTTAATGGTTGTTGGGCCGTAGCAAGTTCGAACGGTGTCTTTCCAGTGGACTCGCTTTGCTGCAGATTTTAGGAAAACTTGGCTATGTCCAGTAGCTTTGCCTAGTCCCGCTGGTTGGAGCTTACGTAGTGCCAGAGATAGCATTCTAGTAATGCATTGACCCGCTCGGTTTGGCCGTCCATTTGAGGATGGAAGCTGGTAAAGAAATATAACTCCGTGCCAAGGAGTTGGAATAATTCCCTCCAGAATTTTCCCGTAAAGCGAGGATCACGATCACTGATGATGTATTTCGGCAGCCCCAATAATTTACTACGTTCTTAAAGAACAATTGAGCTACCTCTTTGGCGTTGCAACCCGGTGTGGCTGGCATGAAGGTGGCGTATTTGAAAAATCTGTCCACTACCACTATGATGGTGCCAAAACCATTGGACTTAGGTAGGCCAGTGATAAAGTCCATGGTAATGCTTTCCCATGGACGCTCCGCTATGGGGAGTGGCTCCAAGAGTCCTCCAGGTTGGCGTTGTTCCACCTTATCTTGTTGGCAAACAAGACAAGTCTGTACGTAGGCCTCGATGTCTTCCCGCATCCTTGGCCAATAGTAGACTGATTCAATCAGGGCACGAGTGCGGTGCTGGCCTGGGTGACCATCCCACATCGTATCGTGACTTTCCTTCATGATTTGCCGCCTGAGATTGCCAAATTTCGGCACATAGACCCTCCTTTTAACAGGGCCAAGAAGTAAGCTGTCTTCGACCCAAAAGCTCCGGGCCTTTCCTTTCGATATAAGATCCATTAGCCTCTTTGCGTTTGGATCATGCGGTAAGCCTTCTAAGATAAATTGTCGGATGTCGCCGTTGAGCATCACAAGGGAGCCAAGTTCAGCTTTGCGGCTTAGTGCATCGGCCACTACATTGGTCCTGCCCGGCTTGTAGACAAGCTGGTAATCAAACTCGGCAAGAAATTCCTGCCATCGAGCTTGTTTGGGGGTGAGTTTCTTCTGTGTTTGGAAGTAACTCGTGGTGACATTGTCCGTTTGGACAATGAACTTGGACCCAAGTAAATAATGCCTCCAGGTCCGTAGGCAGTGCACAATGGCGGTTAGCTCCTTCTCCTGAACGGTGTACCGCCTCTCCGTTTCATTCAGTTTTCGGCTCTCAAAGGCGATAGGGTGTCTGTCCTGCATAAGCACCCCGCCTATGGCAAAGTCTGAGGCGTCAGTGTGCACCTCAAACGTTTTCGAGAAATCCGGCAAAGCAAGGACCGCTTCTTCCATCATTGCTGCCTTGAGGCGTTCAAAGGCCTCTCGGCAGGCTTGATCCCAAACCCACGGCTTATTTTTCTTTAGCAACTCCGTGAGTGGTGCTGCAATCTTGGAGTATCCGTTGATGAATCTTCGATAATAATTGGCTAGCCCTAGGAACGATCTCAGTTCCGTGGCTGCGGTGGGCGTTTCCCACTGCTGAATGGCTTGCACTTTTGCCCCGTCCATACGAAGTTGGCCTTGGCTGATAATGTGACCAAGGAAATGGATTTGTGATTGTGCGAATTCGCACTTTTCCCTCTTCACGTACAACTGGTTGTCCCGCAAGATTTGGAAAACCTTGCGCAAGTGCTCCTTGTGTTCGTCCAAGGACTGACTATAGACGACTATGTCGTCCAGGTAGACAACTATGAAATCATCCAGAAATATACTTCCCACACTTGTATCCTTGCATTGTAAAGCTTTCTCATAAGCAATAAAGGTTATTTTTCCTTTCAAACTTTCTTTGTGTGTTAGCCATCATTCCCTTAGCACGATCTTAGGCAAATAGGCTTACTAGTCGTTGCCAATATCAAGTAAATTCTGCAAGGCATCCGACTAGCGCCGTACGACCTTTAGTTTGAACTTTAAGGCCATAACAACGTGGTATCATTCCGTTTTCGGCTCTCAAAGGCGATAGGGTGTCTGTCCTGCATAAGCACCCCGCCTATGGCAAAGTCTGAGGCGTTAGTGTGCACCTCAAATGTTTTCGAGAAATCTGGCAAAGCAAGGACCGGTTCTTCCGTCATTGCTGCCTTGAGGCGTTCAAAGGCCTCTCGGCAGGCTTGATCCCAAACCCACGGCTTATTTTTCTTTAGCAACTCCGTGAGTGGTGCTGCAATCTTGGAGTATCCGTTGATGAATCTCCAATAATAATTGGCTAGCCCCAGGAACGATCTCAGTTTCGTGGTTGCGGTGGGCATTTCCCACTGCTGAATGGCTTGCACTTTTGCCCCGTCCATATGAAGTTGGCCTTGGCTGATAATGTGACCAAGGAAATGGATCTGTGATTGTCCCAATTCGCACTTTTCCCTCTTCACTACAGCTGGTTGTCCCGCAAGATTTGGAAAACCTTGCGCAAGTGCTCCTTGTGTTCGTCCAAGGACTGACTATAGACGACTATGTCGTCCATGTAGACAACTATGAAATCATCCAGATGGGGATGAAATATCCGGTTCATCAGTGTGCAGAAAGTTGCTGGGGCATTGGTTAAGCCGAAGGGCATTACCAACCATTCAAATGATCCGTACCGTGTGACGCATGTTGTTTTGGGCTCGTCACCTTCGGCAATACGGACTTGGTAGTATCCTTTGCGCAGGTCCATCTTGGTGAAATATTTGGCTTTCCCAAGTCGGTCGAACAAGTCCGCAATGAGCGGGATGGGGTACTTGTTCTTGATGGTAACTTTGTTCAGTGCCCTGTAATCAATACACAGGCGCAGTGAATCGTCTTTCTTCTGCTGGAAAAGCACCGGCGCTCCGAGGGGTGCCTTTGATGGTCGAATGTGACCGGCAGTAAGCAGCTCATCCAACTGCTTCCTTAGCTCCTCTAGTTCTGGCGGAGCCATGCGATAGGGTGAGTATGCAGGCGGTCTGGTGCCTGGCAGCAACTCAATCTGATGATCAACGTACCATCGTGGAGGCAAATGCTTCGGCAGCTCTTCAGGCATAACATCGGCATTTTGATCTAGTATCTCCTCGATACAAGAGGGTACTGGCTCGGGTACACCATCGGATTCACCCGAACTAACTATGGTGGCAAGGAATGTGGGTTCACCTCTCTTAAGGCCCTTGTCGAATTGCAAGGCCGAGATGTGTGCGATGCCTCCTGTCTTAGGCATCGTTCACCTCTCTTAAGGCCCTTGTCGAATTGCAAGGCCGAGATGTGAGCGATGCCTCCTGTCTTAGGCATCTTGTGCAGTGGCAGCACGCAATTCGCTCCCTCCTCCATGATGAACATACAGTGGAGCGATGGGTCAACCATGGCATGACATTGATGGAAAAGTGGTTGCCCAAGAATGACATTGAAGATGTCAACAGTAGCTATGACAAAGCTGGCCTTGCCGTGCCAATTGCCCAAAATGATGTCAACACCATGGGCGACTTCACAAGGTGTTGGGCGGGCGTTAATAGTCTTCAGCTGGGAATCGCTTAACCGGTAGGTTAAGCCCAATTTATCGGCAGTGACCTTGGTAATAACGTTGGCCTCCATGCCAGTGTCGACCATGGCACGCACAGGCTTCCCGTTTAAGACCAAGTCCACGTACTGGGTAGGCTTGCTGTCCACCGAGTCGGCAAGGTGAGCTGTAGTGGCACAAAGCCCAATCGTGCCTATGTTGGCATCGGAGGATCCTGAACCCTGATTTTGATCCTTCTGCTGGTGGCTCTTTATGATGGCGCCAATGTTCTTCATCTGAGGACATTTGGTGTACCAATGCGGTCCCTGGCAAATGTAGCAGCTGGACTCCTTGCGCTGCTGTTGCAGTTGCTGTGGAGGCGGCTTTGCCTTGTTGGCAAGTCCCTGCCTGAGTGTCTTCCTCGAGGTACGGGTGTCTTTGCTCCCGCTACGGTCTCCCCCGCCTTTGGCCTGGCTACCCTTGGTCTCCTTCGCCTTGCTTCGATCTTGTTTGAAGTCGTTTAAGCCTTCTGCCTGAACGACGGCTTCGCTGTAGGTGGTAATGTGCCAGCGTTCGAGTTCCGTCTTTGCCCAACTTTGTAAGCCTCCCATGAAATTGTGGAACAGCTCTCGTTCAGTGAGGTCGGGGATTCGAAGCGTTAGGGTGGTATACTCTTTGATGTATGAGCGTATAGTACCCGTCTGCCTAAATTCCCGCAGCTTGTCCATGGCCTCGCTGATTACATTGCTGGGGAAGAATGCCAATTTGAACTCCGCCTCGAACTGCTCCCATGTGCTGATCGAGCAGGTTCCTTTTTTTATCTTGGCATCCTTTCGTTTCCACCAAAGCATAGCTAACTCGATCAGGTACATGATGGCTGCACGAATCTTCATATGGTCGGAAGTGATTCTGTTGGCCTGAAAATAATTGTCCAGATGCCATAAGAAATTTTCCACCTCCTGGGCATCACGGTTGCCCTTGAAGACTGGCGGCTTAGGTGCTTCAAGCCTCACCTCGCGCTCTCCAACTGCAATGCTGCCTTGTTGGATGGTTTCTTCGAGTGCCCTAACTTTTGCGCTCAAAGTTTCCACTAAACCTACGAGCTGGCTGACTTGTTTGTCTTCAGCTTTGCCCTTGAGATCTTTCTCTAGGGCAGCGATCCTATCTTCCAACGATGCTTGCAAGTTTTGTGTGCTTCCTACTGCTCATCGATGTCTTTGCGAACGTTCTCATTTTCCTCAAGTAAAGACTCCTTGAAGGATTCGTACTCGCCTATGAAACTGTCAACGCGACTGCCCCAAGGCTTCGACCATTTTCTGGGCAAGTTCGACCCTGGAAACCAACTCTAATTTGGGAGTGATGTCGGAGGGAAGCTCCTCATGCTCCCAATCACTCACTTCTGTTGGAACGTTGGCAGCTTCGCTTGGGGAAGATTCGACTGGCAATTTGCCAGCCTTCTTGGTAGTCCTCTTACTTTTGGATCTCCGGGTGACATTGGCAAGAACCTCGGCAGTGCTGAAAACTTCTCCGTCGCTGGCCATTGTTTTGTCCTTAGAACTGCTCTGATACCACGTTGTTACGGCCTTAAAGTTCAAACTAAAGGTCGTACGACCCTAGTCGGATGTCTTGCGGAATTTACTTGATATTGGCAACGACTAGTAAGCCTATTTGCCTAAGATCGTGCTAAGGGAACGATGGCTAACACACAAAGAAAGTTTGAAAGGAAAAATAACCTTTATTGCTTATGAGAAAGCTTTACAATGCAAGGATACAAGTGTGGGAAGTATATTTCTAGATGCCTAACAATTCCTAAGTGCTAAGCTATTTATAATGGTTCCTAGCATGTACAAATGGTGTCCTAGCCATTGGACTAGCCATTTATGGCTGTTGGGCCAGTTCTGACCGTTGCAGGCAGACTAGCCGTTGGTTGATAGGCTGGCACGAGTTGGCGCGCAGAGTGGGCTATTGACTAGCCGTTGGGCGGCAGATTGGCGCAGGCGATGGACGCAAGTGTTGGCGCGCAGGTGCAAGGCGCAGGCACGCATGCGCAAGGCGCTGGCGCGCAGGCGCATGCTAGCGATGGCAAAGGCAGTGGCGCACACGCATGCCATTGGGCGCGGGCGCGCGCGGTGGACATGTCAGCGCGCAGAATTTTGGTGAAATGCGCGCGGGCCATGTCACTATGCTCTCATGTCTTCCACCAATTTTGAGGACTATTTATGAACTATTTTAGGACTGGTTTTATGTGTATATATGGTAAGGAATATTTGGTTAAAGTTGGAACAGGTTTGGAATTGTCGACGTCAAAATGTAGCGAAATGATGTAATGTTATGCCGCCTATTTGTATGTTGTGTAGAATTGTTATGTGTTGTGCCTTGTGTCTATTGTAAGAATGTTATGGCACTAAAATAGGCTACACATGATATTTATATGAGAATATATATTAGAAAATACAATTAGGGGCGGAAAGGTTGAAAGAATACGCTTGGGTTTATAATTATCCGCTTGCTGCCCGTATGTTGTTCTTTTATGAGATTGGGCTGCCAAGATGTATCAATTGGCTGCTAATGCTAGTTGTATCACCTACTATGTTGTAGATAAATATTTTGAGGAAGGGAAGGTTATCTTGAGGTAATAGCGAGGTCTTACAGCGAGGTATGTAAGGCTACTTGATTTCGTATTATTTGGCACGAAACATAGATCCCTCCTTGGCACATAAAGGCACTAACCAACTCTGACACAACTATTAACCGTGTCTTAACTCTTTCACATATTCATATGCTCCCATACATAGTCACCTTCAAATCTCAACACATACTTGGATACCAAGATACACGAGTTCGTTCTACTAAATAAAGTTCATGTGTTGCTCTACCTCCTATGCATTTCATTATTTGTGTAAACTACTCCTTTTATTATGGTGTTGTCTTTTGTGACTATATAAATGTCATATGTTGTATCTACAATCCTACAACTCCAATATTACGACCACCAAAGGAATCATCTCAAAGTAATTGAAAGATAAAGTATATTACCTATTGATGGGTGGTAACCCAAGGGGTGGAAGAATCACCTAGCTAGGGTCGATCCTATCACGTGGGGTACCCCAAGGAGTGAAAGGAAAAGCCTAGGCAGGGCCAATCCCGACATAGATTTACCATTGATCAGCTGGTCATTTGTATTACATGTTGTGTGCATATTATACAGTAATGGTAAAGTAACAAAAAGAACATAAATTACATGATCCCACAGTATGACTAAGGGTGGTCTCTTATCCTACAACAGTGCATAGTTTCATGTGAGTTGTTACTTCATATACAGTATTTCCTGCCTTACATACTCATTACATTATCTCGTACTGACGTCCCTTATGGGGGACCTGCATTTCATGCTGTAGGTATAGGTGCTAGTAGATATCTCCAGTAGGAGTACAGGATATCCAGGTGCTGTTACCAAGCTCCAGGTTGCTTTAGAGCTTTGTGTGTCTAGAGTTTATATTTTTGTATTGTATAGCTAATTGAGGCGGGGCCTATCCCGACCCTTATCAGATACTTTTCCTTATCTATAGGCTTTGTAGAATATGTAAATTAAAGTGTGGTCATGTCTCCTACTTTAGACAACATGGGCCCAACGGCCTAGCCCTATATTTCCTTTTGGCTTGTTATTACTGTTTACTTTATTAAAGGCATGTTGAATGAAGAAATCCCTTATAATATATATAGAAAGCGCATGGATACAGGTTCGTTCTCCTGAGCCTTATCGACAATGGGTGCCAGTCCGCCTTAACGGGACTTTGGGCGTGACAGAAGTGGTATCAGAGCGGGTCATCTTAGGGAGTCTACAAAGCCGTGTCTATGTAGAGTCTTGTTTATTGATGTGTTGCGCACCACATTTATAAGTCGAAGGCTATGTAGCATTTAAGAGTTGTCACTTTCTTTTCATTCTTTAGATCGTGCCATAGAGCTAAGTGTAATGGGTGGATTGTGTCTAACTCTTAAATTGTTTTGTATAGCAAGTATACTAAAAACCAGGAAAAACAAAGGTAAAGGGAAGGGAGTAGAAGTGGTGGTTGGTATACCAAGTCAGGTGAGACAATGAAATGAGGCTCAAGATGAGTCTCCGTCACAGACATCTCCAACTCCTCCAGCTCCTGATGAACCAGAAAGTAGTGAAATTCCCCCAGAACCACCTATCGATGCTACCATGCAGGATCTGAGAAATGCAGTCCAACTATTGACTCGTATAGTTTCTGGACAAGATCAAAGATACAAAGGTCTAGTTATAGGTGCAGGTGGTGTATAGGGCAACTAGCGTGAGGATACGTGACTTCCTTAATTTGGACCCCCCATCCTTCACTGGGTCAGATCCTAATAAAGATCCCCAAGACCTTATTGATCAGATTCAACGCACTTTAGATGTTATGCATGTGAGTGGTACAGAAGCTGTCGAGTTAGCGACATATAGGTTGAAGTGCTATATTGTGTTATGAAGCTTGGAAGCAATCTAAGGGTATAGATGCACCTCCAACTTCCTGGAAGGAGTACAAAGAGGCATTTCTTCTCCATTACTTGCAATTAGAGATTCTAGAGGCTCGTGCAGATCAGTTCTTGAACCTCCACCAAGGGAATATGAGTGTGAGGGAGTATAGCCTTCATTTTAATTCCCTGGCCAGGTATACTCCTAATGTAGTTGCTACTATGGTAGATAGAGTTCATCAATATGTGGATAGATTGGATATGTATCTGAACAGAGACTATACCATTGCTTCCTTGAACAAAGACATGGATATAGCGAGAATGTAAGCTTTTGCAATAATTTGAGGATCAGAGGAAAAGGAGGACACGAGTTAGAAAGGGCACAGTCCAAGAGGGCTAGGTCTATAGGGCAGTTTACACTACCCCAAGGTGAGCTTAGGCCTCGGTTTTCTAATAGACTGCCTAGGCCATCATCATCCTACTCTGCAGCCAGTGCTCCACCACAACTTCAGGGGTTTAGGGGAAATCAGTTTGGTCTAAGAAGTGAAGGGCAAGGCACCCGAACAGAGGGATATTCAGCAGTCCAGCAAATGACCCATACGCAGCCTTGTAAAAAGTGTGGAAGAAGTCATTCAGGTATATATCGTGTTGGGACAGATGCTTGTTATTGGTGTGGTGCGCCAGGGCATATGATATGAGATTGCCCGAGGAGACATATGGGTGATATAGCACAACCAGCTGGATCAGCTGTTGCATCATCATCGTCAGTTCCTCCAATAGGTAGGGGTCAACAAGCACCTGCAGGTCATGGTAGAGGTGTTAGAGGGATAGCTAGCTCTAGCGGAGTCCAAAATTGCACTTATGCTCTAAGGAGTCGGCAAAATTTGGAAGCTTCACCTGATGTGGTCATAGGTACATTGTCCATCTTTTCACATATGTATATGCATTAATTGACCCTGGTTCTACACTATCATACATCACTCCGTTAGTTACTGGGAAGCTTAAGAGAACACCTAAATTATTGAACAAACCATTTGAAGTTTTCACACCAACCGGTGAATCTATTATGGCTAGAAGGGTTTATTATGACTGTGTAGTAACTGTTTGTGACCATGACACATTGGTTGACCTTATTGAGCTATAAATGGTGGAATTTGATGTTATAATGAGTATGGATTGGTTAGCTTCTTGCTATGACACCATGGATTGCTGAACTAAGAGAGTGTACTTCCACTTTCCAAATGCGGCAGTTCTTGAATTGGAAGGAAATGTCGGGGCGCCAAAGGGGAAGTTTATCTCTTATTTTAAGGCTAGAAAGATGATATCTAAGGGGTATATATGTCATCTAGTTAGAGTAAGCGATATGGAGGCAGAATCGACAACTCTTCAATCAGTTCCAGTAGTGAATGAATTCGTTGATGTGTTCCCTGAAGAACTTCCAGGATTACCTCCAGAACGAGAGGCAGATTTTGGTATATACTTACTTCCAGGCACTCAACCTATTTCCATCCCTCCATATAGAATAGCCCCGACAGAATTGCGTGAATTAGAAGAGAAGTTAAAAGACTTATTGGAGAAGGGTTTTTATAGGACCTAGTGTGTCCCTTTGGGGTGCACCAGTGTTATTTGTACGTAGAAAGGATGAAACCTCGAGAATATATATCGACTATCGACAATTGAATAGGGTGATAATTAAGAATAAATACCACCTCCCCAGGATTGATGATTTATTTGATCAGTTATAGGGTGCCAAATGCTTTTCAAAAATTGATTTGAGATTAGGTT
>JAPFFP010080460.1:0-22492 GCA_026153255.1 Solanum medicagineum | reverse complement strand
GGTGGTTTAGCTACTAACCATACTCATACTGTGACATACATGGTCTACAAAGCCTCTAGATAAGAAAATAACATCTGCTATCGAAGTTGGTAAGTGCATTTATGTGCAAACGAGGGATCTATGTTTCATGCCAAATAATATGAACTCAAGTAGCCTTACATACCTCGCTGTACGATCTCGCTATTACCTCGTGATAATCTTCCCTTCCTTCAAATATTTATCTACAAAATAGTAGGTGATAAAACTAGCATTAGCAACCAATAGATACATCTTGGCAACCCAATCTCATAAAAAAAACAACATACGGGCAGTAAGAGTATAATTGTAAACCCGAGTGTACTCTTTCAACCTTTCCGCCTCTAATCGTATTTTCTAATACACATTCTCATGTGTGTATATATATATATATATATCATGTGTAGCCTATTTTAGTGTCATAACAGTCTTACAACATCCCACAAAGCACCACACATAACAATTCTACACAACATACAAATAGGCGGCATAACGTTACATCCCTTCGCTAAACTTTGACGTCGAGAATCCCGAACCTGTTTCAACTTTTCCCAAACTATCCTCAACACATATATACATACAAACAGCCTAAAACAGTCTTAGAATAGTACCAAAGTATTCATGAAGGACGTGAGGCAATAACCTTCCATCCATCGGCCCACAAGTTCGTACTAAGAACACAATCGTGATATCCTATAAGAACTCACTTTTGCGGACTGTAAAGGTGGTGCAGTAGCTTAGTTACATCACTAAAAAACTATACCTTATAAAAAAAATGAGTCTTACTTCATAATTCAGCCAACCAAGAAGAGAAAATCCTCTTGAATAACAAGAGAAGTTCACAACAATCCTTAGGACATATGCTGTCCAAATTTCCAGCACAACCATAACTAGCATATATTTCTTGTTTGTCATGGGATAAGTATAACAAATACATGGATATTTCCACTTACCTTAGTCTTCAAGATTTAGGTTTCCTTCAAGAACCCTAGAGGGTTGTGTTGGCTGCCTTGTGAAGTGAAGTAAAGAGAAAACAAGACTCTTTAGGAAAGCTGAAAAATTGTTTCAAGTGAAATGACTTAAGTGGCTGTTTTGAGCCCTTTTTAAAGAGTCTCTTTGGCTGACTTTCTTTTTAAATTTTGAACACATATTAATACATATTAATAACCTTGTGATGCAGCAGCTTAGCCCTTCCATTTGGGCCTAAATGGGTCTCAAACTTGATGGGCCTTGGCTGCCCATTTTCCTAATTCCTCTTCATTTAGTTTTGGCCCAATTAGTCAAGTGAGTAGTGATGTACTTGGGCCCTTTTGATATCCTTCTTGGGCTGAAAATATATTCCATTTATGATGCTAAAACATGGGCTAAAGTTACACTCTTAACACGGACTTTATTCATAATCGGACTTGGACAAATTCGACGTCGGTCCTCATCTCCGTTTAGCTAGCAAATTTAAGCTAAGAAAGTAGGTGACTCACCTGCTAGCTTACTAAGTCCTACAAGCACCTCAATTCTCTCACTTTTTTAGGGTCGTGATCTCCTGAATTGGACATAAAAACTTATTTACACTCGACCCTCTTTAGCGTTGGACATACACATCTCCCTCTAATTTGAGATTCAAGAACTTTTACAAATGAGCGCTAATTTGACCAAACCATATCATGTTTTATTTGTGTAGTACTAGTATTGTAAGATATGGGATGTTACAGTTTTTTGACACGATTAGCCTAGACAACACAACTACAATTGGAAATTCACATGTAGGATGTTAACTTAAGTTCTTCCAGCCCTCTTGCAAACGTGAAGGTCAAATTTCACCATGGCGCCTAGTTGGCAATCATGGTGTGCCACCAAACCATTACCCGTTGTCCTAGTCAACCTCCCCTTGGCCAGGTTTGGTTGATTAGACAAGAACACATCAATTGAATCCTATCACTTACTTCCCTTTTCCTATTCATCACTACCTTGGTTAGGATAACGATAGTTGGTGGGGTTTGGTATTGGCCACCACCAAATAACAATCAAAATGAAGGGAAATAAACAATACATGCAAAACCCCAATCATAGAAATGCAATAAATCTAGGTCATCTCAAGTCAAGTACCTATGGTTCCCACAACCCCAAAGTTGTGGGTGCTTAGCTACTCATGGCTATAGCAAACCCAGCAAAAATGCAAAGACAAGACATAGTTGAGAGTTTTATCTAAAGCAATGAAGAATGATAGCACCACAAGTTGTAAACACAAGCTTGATATATTGAAAATGAATACAAAATAGGATTTGCACTCCCCAAAAGTGGGTTTTCTAGGAGAAAATGAAAATCTATCCTAAAAGCCTAAAATATTCTAGAGAATATTCAAAGGTGATGTTCTATGTCCATAATCTCGAATATTCTAAAATAAAATCCTAACTTAAAGTATTTATTGTAGTTACACATTTAGCCCTAAAAATTACACAAGAAAAACAATCGGCAGCTGGTACGACTCATAGGGTGACCTATGAGTTGTAATCGGGGCCTTGTATCAGGTACTTGGAATTTTGGACTCAACTGGTACAACCCACCAATATGACTCATTGCTTGGACTACGACTCATATGCTCCTCTCGTAGTCTAGGGCTTTAATTTTTGGTCCAAAGTTTTGGCTCTCTGTTTCATGCTATGATTCAACCTATACGAGTCGTATTGAGACCTACGACTCGTAGGGTGAGGGTAAGGCTGACATCCCCTTAGCATATTTCTAATTTTTGCTCTTTGTTTCTGATTACGAGATCACCCTACGACTCATTGCTTGGGCTACGACTCGTAGGTGAGCTCGTATGTTCTGCACTTGAGCAAAATCTGTAATCTTTTCTCCAAAATCATGCCAACCTACCTTCTCTGTAATAACAACACAAAAACAAATAAAAACCATAAAAAGTTGCATTAAGAACTCACAAAATTCCTTGTTTTAGGCATCAAATGTGATGTATTTTGACAGTACATCAACACCCTCAACTTAGAACTGTTGCTTGTCCTCAAGCGACAACTCAATCTAGGCAGACAATGAGAAACACATAGCAGTTATACTAATGGCATATACATTATTTACTCTAATTCAGGTACCAACCTTTCATTTTCAAAACAAGATTGCAAGGCTACTAAGCAAACCAAAACACAAAGATGCATTAGGCAACTCAACTATGATAAGCTAAGGACAATAACTATCCACAATCACTGGTATAGTCATATGCTAACCAAGTAGTGAAAATATCCTCACAGAAAAGAAGTCCCTCTTATTCACTCAAAAAACATTTAGAATTCAAAGACTATGGAAGCATTCTCACACTCACAAATGAAACTCATGCAAAATGACTAACACCATAGGCTTGCCCCTATACTCAATTTCTGGATTGGTGACAAAGTGGATTTGGATCACATTAGGACTTAACGACTTGTAACATAGGCTCATGGGGCTTTGGTATGGCATTATAGGCAAGTAGTGACTCTAAGCTATCCTTGAACCATGTTTACCAACACTTTTACCTTCATAACCCAAAACATTTTCACTAAATCCACCCTTATTCTCCTATTTCAAGCTTTCCCGAGGTGCCTTCTTTTTCTTTTCAGCTGAGACTTATTTCTGAACTCATTTTTGCTAATTTTTCTCAACTCAAGGCACTTTCCATTTCCTTTTCCTCACCCAGTTCATGGTTTTCCATTTCTTTCTTTCTTTTCCAATTAACCACATTATTTTCATTACTTTACCAAAATAAGAGTCACCTTCAATTTAGGCTTTTAATCTGAGGTGAAGTACACAATATCTAATCCCCAAAATAGGGCCACCATTTGTAGCCACCCTCAACTTAGGCTTTCAACCTCAATCAAGGTTCACATGTTTAAGGATAGACTAAGGACAATATCAAGGTATTTCATCAAATAAGGTTAAGCTAGTAAGGTGTCAAGAAAGGAGTACATGAGAAGCTCAAACATTTGGAACAAAGGGTTCACTAACACATTTGGTAGGTCATTTAGGTAGAAGTGGGCTCACTAGAAGAACAAAGGCGTAAGATCCCTTCTAAATCAACCAAATCACCAAACCAGTCTTAGAGTAATAGGGCAAGTTCTGAGTCCACGCATGATATGTGAATGCAGAAAAATAAGCTCACAACACACTTCACATTGCACACACAATCAAGTATAGACTCACAGGTCATGCTTCAAGCCTCAACTTACCTTTATATTATCAGAACAAGCATCACCAGATAATCAAAATTCATGATTGCATCAATAGCCAACAATCTCAAAAGTTTTGAGGGTACCTAAATTTTTTATTTAAATCATTCAAAAAATATTTAAAGACTATGTATACGCCAAAATACCATACTACTATATGTTTACACATTATCTACAGTACCTAAACATGTCGGTTCAACAGAAAAGTAAAACATTCATAAGGAAACAGAAACACGGCAAGAAAACCTTGGGATCAAAAATAGGGGAAGTTGTTAACTCAAGGCTACTCAGACTTCACTTTATTCCATAACTTCCCACACCCTACCAAAATAGAATACTTTGTCCTCAAAGTAAAGACATGCAGATGAACCAAAGAACAGAAACGTGTATATATATATATATATATATATATATACACACACACACACACATTAAAAACCAACATTTTAACACTAATATCCGAAACAAAAGTAAAAGCAACATCCAACATAAAACATTTAAAAAAAATCCGTAACCAACATAGAAAAATTATTGTCCAACCAAAAAAAAAAGTATACATATATAAAAGATAAGGACTGGGGACAAAAGTCAAACATCGTGGTGCTTAAGCACCGGTATCTATTTGTTCAACAGGGTCCTCCGTCACGACCTCCTCCTCAGCTATCTGGGTCACAGCTGTACATGAGCTATCCTCTCCATGTGAAGTATGCTACTCCTTATCTCTATGTATAGCCGCCATCAATATCGACTCCTGCACCACCTCCTCTGGTATCGGCTCCTCCTCCGGTATTGCTGGGTTATCAGGCCTAGGCCTTTTCTGGCTCATCTCTAGGTCATCTGTCTCGAGGGGCCTCTTCCCGTGGGCATGCGGGCAGTCAACTAACCAGTCAAAAACCTCATCACTGGTCGGTGCCACCTCTGGGACTACAATAGGGGCTGCTAACATCTACAATAAGTCATCCTTAAACATGGCCAACTCCTATGTCACTGCACTTGTATCAGTAGGCTGAGCACCCTCAAGCCTCCTCTGGACTCTCTGCTCAATGCATCTACACAGGCACCCATCGCTCTAACTCTCTCATCTGCCAAATCACGGGCGAATGCCTTTACCCTCTCCTCTGAGTCCCGAACAGTCTGGCTAACCCATGGTCTGACCTAAGCTGCTAAAGCCTGTAGCCTGGACTCTGTTGTAGCCATCTTGTGCACTAGTGCCTAACAAACAATAGCAGAGATAAGAGAATCAACCTGAATAGTGGATGATGATGGTGCTGGAGTACTCGAGGATGGCATAGACTCAATCTCATGAGCTTAGGAAGGCTCTACAGTAGTTGGAGTAGTGCCGGTGGTAGCTGGAGTCAAATCCTGAGTCTGAGGCTCAATCGGGATTGGATCTGGGATGGCTGAAGGAGATGTACGTTGTAGGGCCACCGGGTTCTCATTAGACTTTATCAGGATGGGAACCATGGTGTGTGTGGCCTCTATATACTGGTCCCGGTGGGGGTTAATAGGCACACCTGTAGCACTGCACAATCGGTGGATCAATACAGGGAATGGCAATGAGGTGTTCATCCCGATGGCGGACTCGTGAATCTACTCAGAAATAATCCGAGCCCAATCTATCTCATAACCAACTAGGATGCTAGCTAATAAGATGACTCGCTCTAGGGTGATCACATTATCCGTGAAAGTAGGCCGAATATGCCAATGGATAATCGACTACTAATATTTGGCCTAGAAAGGGAGGTGGGCTTTCACTATCAGATTTGTGTGGTTTGTAACCCATGTCGGCTCGAACCCCTCCTCACATATCTGGCTGGCAATCCGCTACAGTAGCTCGGTCTTGGCCCAACATCTTTCTCACTCACTGCTCTCCTCATTTTGTCAATGCAACCATCGTACTCTGCGGTGGACTGAGGCACTCTGTAGGTGGGCCTAAACTGAATCCGCCAGATCGTCTCCTCCGAAATAGGAACTCTCTGACCCCGTACTAACACCACTCATAATCTAGGCTGCTCAATTGGCTTCTTGTTCTTTGGCAACCCTCGGTGGAGTATAGCAAGGTAGGCTGCATAAAACTCACAGACTATGTAAGGGGCATACTTGCCCAGCTGCTGTGTAGTCCATTTAGTTCTGTGCCTGCCTATCTCCGCATCTAACCCTGCCACCCTATCCAACCTAGAGTTATTTAGCCTAGACTCCTCATGGAATTGTCGAACCGGTTTACCCTGACCCTTTAGCTCTAACCCCTGGTCATATATTTCTTTCATCACTGCAATACACCATCCAGGGTTGGCCGAGGGCTGTGATTGTACCTCCTCATGTGGAGCTTGTGATCCCTCCTCAGAATTTGTCTCAGTATGTGTGGGGGCCATCTATGATGAGCTACCCTCGGACCCATCTACAGCACCTTTCTGTTCCTCCTGTTCGGACAGGGAGGAACTACTCACATTCGTAGGTGCCTGAGTTGTACGAGCCTGAGTCTAAGGTACATTAGCCTCGGGATCTATTCTGACCCTGTGAACTTCTAAAGACCCCTCAAATCTCTCGGTCTCGGAGGATTCGTCCACAAACCTCCTATGAAATGTTTGGATTACTCATTTATCCTTTGAAGGCGTGATATCTGCAAACCAACCACACAACAATATGTGAGCTTCAAGACGTTTGACCAAACAATGATCACATACCAAAGAACAAGAAATGAAACACTTAAATAATGAAATCACACGAGAAATTCACTGATACAGTTGTAGGGCTGCAGTTATGAGATGTAGGTATGACTTGTAGGGTGTTCACGAGTCGTAAAATAGCCTCGTAGTGGAAAGTTTCCTGAAACAAATATCATTATTTTCACAGATACGAGCCACAAGTATGACTCGTAGCATGACCTATGAGTCGTAGTCTAGGCTCGTAATAGGGAACAGAGTACAATTTACAATTAGGCAATTGCTACGAGTCCCTTATTACGAACCGTAAAAGACACTAAGAGTCGTAAATGGGTCTGGTATGGTAAGTGTTAAGGAATCACAGGTGATGTTGCCTCCTATGAGGGGCCACTATGATTCGTAGAGTGACTGACGAGTCGTAGTGGGTCCTTGTAGCAGAAAACAAATGGCATCTGTAATGCCTACAACCTTGCCACATGAACCATTAATGGACCAAAAGATCACTTAATCAGCATCGAAGCAAACTTTATAACATCAACTCAGATACACACAAAATCTCAACATCCCAGCATGTCAACTCCAAACAACAATTACCCCCCAAAAGACAAAACCATTCCCGAAAAATCCAAGTCAATCCCTTAGTACATCTAAGTAAAACCAAAAGCAAAACACCTCCAAACTCATACTTGTTATCAACACAACAAGCTATTGAGATGCACGGAGAATTCATACACTTTAAAGTAAGTCTAACTAGAGGTGGCATATTAAAACACACCCACATTTTCAACATCCTATCCCGAGAATAATTTTCACAAGGATGAGAAAAATAATTAAGCACCATACTCAAGTGACCAACACTTTCACAGCTACAACCACTCACACAAGATGTCCAAATAAGGCTCAAATCATAAAAGGATTTTCAAAGAACTCAAACCCTAACTTCCGTATCTAAATACAAGCATCATTGCATGGGTATGAATCCTCATGATTAAGCCAAGCACACAATCATCTCAAGAATAAAACACACAAAAATAGTGTACTAAAATTAATCACGAAGCCTACCAAATGGGAGAAGAATCAAACCTATGCAAAGTAGAGAGCAAAAGATGTCGAAAATCTTAGAAACTGTATCCTCGCAGGAGTACTCGTCAAAAAGTGATGTGGCTAGCCGAGATTTGATCAAAATAGTGAATGAGGAGAAAGAATATGGGGATTTTCATCCGAATTAGGGTAAAAGAAATGAAAATAGGGGTCAAAATTTATCTTTACCCTTTTATACTAAATCAGGTCAAAATTTAAAATGTTGTGTCTCGGGGCTACGAGACCCCAACTACGAGTCATAGTGTGTCCTACGACTCATAGGTCCCGATCTCGTAACAGACCCAACACTTGAAAAAAATTAAAATTCATACCTGAGCACTACGAATCCCACTTAAAAATCGTAGTAGACCTTACGAATTGTAAGGTTGATTCATAGTGTGTGTGCCAACTTTTTTAATATCAGTATTTCCCTCTACGAGGCATGACTATGAGTCGTAGTGGTGACTACGACTCATAGGACTGCTCGTAGAGGTTGCTCCAAGTGCCATTTTTTCATATCTTCAATTCTTTAACTTCCACCCGCAGACTAAGTCTCAAAACACTACATTCTTCAAAATATAACAACTGCATCAGTGTCTTTCAAACTTAAAAGAAACAACACCTTACTACCTAAAAACTTCAAAAACCCAACAAGCTTAAAAACAAACTAAAAAGTCATCACATATGCTTTGTTTTCCTCATAAGAAGTCCCTTGTTTAACGTCATGGCTTGACTTTGTCTTCTTTCGTCATCAACAATCATCAAGAGACCACACCTCACTCGTCAATTCATCCGGGTGTTTCATTGACTAGCGGATGTCGAACGACCTCTGCAACATTGACCCTAAACTGAAAAGTTGACCCAAATCCATATCCACAAGAGCTCTCCTAGTGGCCAGAAATGGTCTTCACAAATGGGAACCTCGAAATCAACCTCACAATCAAGGATCACAAAAGTCGCTGGAATGATGAATTTATCAACTTTAACTTGCACTTCAAGAAGTATTCCCTCCGAATTTTTGATAGTTCGATCCACCATGATCAATCGCATTCATGTCAGAGTTAGAGTGCCAAGCCCAAGCTTTTTGAATACGGCAAGACGAATTAGATTGATACTCGCTCCTAAATCACCCAATGCTCTTGCGAATTCAACATCGCCAATGGTGCAAAGGATGGTGAATGCACCGGGGTCCTCTCATTTTTTAGAAAGGCATTTGGTCATGATCACACTACATTGTTGGAGCTCTTATGAGAACTCTTGGCTCAAAGTGCATTTCGTTGTCACTAAATCCTTCATATACTTGGCGTACCTAGGAATCATCTCCAAAGCTTCTAGAAGGGGAATGTTGATGGATAGTTGCTTCAATATCGAGAATTTGCCCTCCTCTTCCTTTTTCCTAATCCTTTGAGGGAAAGGACGAGGACGCTTTGGAATTAACTTAAATTTTTCGTGCTCCCTCACCTCTTCTCTTTGCAACCCATCAATCTTCGGACCTTCTCCCTCAACCACAGCTATACCACCAATACCCTTCTCATCAACTTCATCCATAGAGTGAGAGTCTAATTTTTGGTTAACACTTGAAATATCCACTTTCATTCCCTTCAAAGTCTCATCTTGGTGATCGGCTCTCTTCAACAACTTGTCAAACATCTCTTTAAGCCTCGAAGTGCTTGGTACGGCATCACGGTTGTGGGGCGGCACATAAGGATCATTCCTATAACAATCTCTTCTACCCCATTTAGCATCCGGCATTCTCTCAATTTCATAGTGGCCACCTCGGTTGTCTCTATAAGCACCATCACGGTTGTAGTTTCGACCTTGATTCCCGGAACATTGCCTCTAATAGTCCAAGTTGGAACCTTGGGGGTTATTCCGAAAAATTGCCGCTTGGTTACTCACAAAACAAGCATCTTCATCAAAGAATGGATCTTCGTATATGGGAGCCTTAGGAGTTTGGTGAGTGACCGCTTGGACACTTGCTTGGTTTTTCATCAAGGCCAAGTCCATACTTGTGCGAAGTTGGGCAAGGTGCTCCATGATTTCTTCATTGACCTTTGCTTTCTCATTGTTGGTATTGACCACACAAGAAGTCTTTATTGCACCTCGCTCTCGTTGACCCCATGCTCTATCAATTTTAACCACTTGCTCCATCCTGGCATCTATCAATAAAAAAGGTTGGTAAAGAAATATGCCTCCCATGATTGTGTCAGCATAAGCTTGACTATTCTCATCATGTGCACGATAGAAAATCTCAGCCAAGGCATCATCAACATTGTTGTGATCGGGGACCATCCTCAAGCTTTTGGTAAATCTCTCCCATGTGGTAGTAATAGAGTCACCCGACAATTACTCAAAGTTGTTTATTTGTTCTTTGAGCTTTAGCTTTTTTGATCTTGGGAAATATCTTTCTAGAAACACTATCTGAAGCTGCCAACTTGTTATTATACTCGGAGGAATTTTTGATAACTACACCGCTGCATTCCTAATTAGTGGCAAAGGAAACACCTGCAAACCAACGGCATCAAGAGAAAGATTTTGCGTCACCATGACAATTTTACAGACAAAAACCATATTATGGAGATGACGGTGGGGATCCTCTGAAGGTAGCCCTGTGAACAACCTGCGGTTTTGGAGAATTTGAAGTAACCCGATTGACACCGAGAACTTAGCATTTGCTAGTAGTGAAGGCAACATTATAGTACCAGTAACATCCACGGCCATAGGGTTTAAGTGATATTGGTTCCAACCGTAGGCCTTCTCATTGAAATCCCTAATTTGTGGCCTATCATCCCTCGGTGATGGATTCTCCTCTCTTCCCATATCATTATTCATATTCATTTCTTCCTCAATCGCAATATCCTCATCCATCTAAGCCATTCTTCTAAAGAGTCGATGGATCTCCAAATTGATCGGAGCTAAGGGATTGCCTTAGCTCCTTGTGTTGGATACAACCTAATACACCTTATAAGTAATATCAAACAACAAAAACAAAAGTAAAATACAAGAGAGTCTAGAAATTAATACTTGAACTAACTAATGGTGAAATCAAGTCAAAACCTAGCCGTTGCTAGTAATTAACCTAACCAAAGGTTAGGGTCGAATCTACAAGGAATACAGGGCTTGACTATAAGAATTCACTATCTATCATTTCGAGCATCTCTTACTAAAATCTCTAAATGGGGGGGATTTTGTGATTTGAAAACAAAAGTAAAATAAATACTACACTACTACGCGAGGAAATACTCAATTTTAGGGACAACTTAGGAATTGTTTTCCCCATGGTTAGTTGATTTGATTACCCTGGACAACATAACTACAATTGGAAATTCACATGTAGGACGGTAACTTAGGTTCTTCCAGCCCTCTTGTGAAGGTAATGGTCAAATTTCACCAAGGTGCATGGTCGGCAACCATGGTGTGCCAACTAAACATTACCCATTGTCCTAGTCAACCTCCCTTTGGTCAGGTTTGGTTGATAATACGAGAATACATCAATCGAATCCTGTCATTTACTTCCCTTTACCTATTCATCACTACCTTGGTCAAGATCATGATAGTAGGTAGGGTTTGGTGTTGGCCACCACCAAACAACAATCAAAATGAAGGGAAATAAGTAATACATGCAAAACCACAATCATAGAACTGCAATAAATCAATGTCATCTCAAGTCAAATACCTATGGTCCCCACAACCTCAAGTTATGGTTGCTTAGCTACTCATGGCTAAAGCAAAACTAACAAAAATGCAAAAACCAGACATAGTTGAGAATTTCACCCAAAGCAAAGAAGAATGATAGCACCACAAGTTTCAAACCACAAGCTTTATATATTAAGAATGAATACGAAATGGGATTTACACTCCCCAAAAGTGGATTTTCCAAGAAAAAATGAAAATCTATCCTAAAACCCTAAAATATTCTAGAGATATTCAAAGGTGATGTTTTATGTTCACAATCTTGAATCTTCTCAAATAAAACCCTAACATAAATCATTTATAGTAGTTACACATTTAGCCCTAAAAATTACACAAGAAAGATAGCTGGCAGCTGGCATGTCTCGCAGGTATGACTCGTAGGGTAACCTACGAGTTGTAATCGGGGCGTTGCATCAGGTGTTTGGCATTTTGGACTCAACTGGTACAACCCATTAGTACAAGTCATTGCTTGGACTATCTTTGTCAAGACCCAGGCCTAGGACCTATGACCGGTGAATGGGAAACCCGAAGGAACCCCAAACAAGTTTCTTAGCATATCATACACACATCCTTGGTCGCAGAAGTAGGACAAAACAACATAAGAAACATAAAAAAGGGAAATTAGGACTACGGGAAAGAGTTAAACACTTGAATAATATAAATGAGTCAAGCTCAAGCATAATACTTAACTTGTCCAACAACACCTCTAGACATAGAACTGAGTAGGGTCCAAGAAAAACCACCGAGCTCTCCTTCATAGTCATAAGTATTCCAAAATATACAAGATGTATTCTAAACATAAACATGAAAGAAGATAGATATTGTCCTCGGACATGAGAACTCACAAAAGCTAACTTGAACAATCTATCTAGCCACGAACAGAATAAATAGAAGGTCCGATTCCTGCATGGTAACATCATGTAGGCATAGAATATGCATTAGTACGTTTGAATGTACTAAGTATGTAGGATGCAATGCAACAAGACATAGTCATTATAGGAAAAATGCATGATCATAAGCAATGATTAACATATCAACAATATGACATGTGTGAATGATGTTTGAAGTAAAACTATGCTTACTATCTAAATCAACATGTATAATTCATAATACATAGTGTGGGAAGAAACCTCAACTGACATAAAATAAGACCAAGCAAGATATAACTCGGAATCCCGATGTCAAGCCCACATCGGAGGAAAGGGGCAAGTCACTTGCCAAGGTAAACCTCCAAATGCCAAAGTGGATCCACTAAGCCTTGTCTGAACCGGGTACTCGCCTCTAGTTCTTAGACTCGGGTATCGCCTAAAGCCCTCATATTTAGGGTACTCTCCTCTTAGAGATTTAGGGACTCACCTCTTAGTGATTTGGGGACTCACTTCACCTACGGTGGCATGTAGTTCTAGGACTTGGGGACTCGCCTCTAGTCCACTTAGTGCTAAGTCTAATCACACAGAATATATAAGATAATCATACTTTAGTAACTTGCAATAAATGTAGAGACATGGCACGAGTAGCTCTTAACATTATTGACATCAAATGGTGAGCCTAATTTCAATCATAAGAGTGGGTCATCATCAACATTACTCTTTCATTAACACCAACATCAAAGGCTCACAAGAGGTATAATCTTAAGCAAGGGGCTTAATCCGACCCTATAATATCATCAACATTTTCATGATCTAGGCACATCTTTAGAAAGCTTATAATCATCATAGAGTCACTTTAATTATAACTCAACCAATAGATCATCAAAACTTAAAGAATCCTTGAAAAGGCATTTTATCAAATACTTGGTGGGTGTATAATGCTAGTGTGAAACCATGCAATTCAAGAGTGAAATCATGCAAGAAAACTTGAAGTAAAATAGCCAACCAATACTTGGTAATACCATCTTGCAAAATACATCGAAACCCCTCATCAAATCCCAAGAGAGTTAATGGTTTCAAAGGGTTCTAAAGCTTAAAACATACATAATTATAATAGGTAAATCATCTCATGGTATAGACTTAAAAATGAGTAATCATGTGTTTCCATTCAAACTTTGGTGAAATCCCAATATAGTATATGATCATAATCTCTAATGAATAATACCCATAAGCAACACAACTTGGAAACATGAAATTACCATAGAAATGGAAGATTGGGCTTCATGGGTGAAAGGTACCCACGAATGAAACCCACATACCCAAGACCTTGAATTTCTTGAAAATTGAGTTGAGAAAGACTTGAAGCTTGGAATGGGGTCTTGAATTCTACATTTTGTTCTTGAGTTTCCTTGAATTTGTATTGGGGTTTTGATGGAGGCTCTTGAGAGAATTTGAGAGTGTATTCCAATTAGGAGGAGTGAATTTGATCTTTACAAATAGCGAATTCCGCGAATTTTAGGTGGAATAGGGGTTAGGTCTTTATAAGGTGTTAAGATACCATAGGAATTCCTAAAAGACCAATTGAAATGGCTAAATTTATGGAATGCCATTAATGAGTCAGAATTTGGCAAAAAATTGTATATACCCCCTTCACATAAAAAGTTCTACATAAACGGGCATAACTTCTTCATCCGAACTCTAGATAAGGTGAAACCAAGTGAGTTGGAAAGATAATTCAAAGAGATTTGATTTGGTAGGTCGTAGTCCACCCAATTCTCTGTGTGCTAAGAGATATGCCCATTTAAAGTTGACCCTGCTACCGGTACTAGTGCAAAACTTAGCCAACGGAAATTCCTTTGAACTTGGCTTGATGTAGGGGAGCTAGATGGTCTGAAATGACATGAATAAGCTTGACTTAGATTTGAATAAGATCTTGAAGTTTGAATGAATTTCATAAGATTCGGAATGAGTTTGGTATACTTGAATATGGATGAAAAATTAGTCTAACTGTTTGACAAAGTATTGGGGAATGCCTTGTATGATTAGAGGGTGAAATAAGGCTAAGTATAGGCATTTTTACATATGGGAAGACTTAGGCCCAAGACCTAAAAGCCTTGGATCAGAATAAAATAACTGGGCACAAAATAAGGTAGTGGCGCGCCCCAGCCACGTCACGCTAGGGGCGTGCAAACACACAGTTTTTGTTGCTCACCTAAAATTTTGGATTTTGCTATGGTTGCTCCAAAATTTGGATTAGACTCATTTACTGCTCAATTTTACCCCTTGAATAAGAATATGTAGTTAGATTTTCGATATAATGCACGAATTTTGAGATATATGGAAATTACGATTCTTGGCACTTCCGAATCACATTTTTGGGCACTTTTTAGAGTCATTTCAGGGTTGTTGTGGATAGAATGACAAAGACAAATCACTTTTTACTAGTCAAGACTACTTATGGTGATGAGTTTGTTAGATTGGATGGGGTGCCCTTTTCTATTATTTCGAATCATGGTGCTCAATTCACTTTACACTTTTGGAGGTCCTTTCAAAGAGAACTTGGTACCAACGTTAAGCTTAGCACAACCTTTAACCCTTAAATGGATGCCCAAGCCGAAAGAACTGTCCAAACTCTTAAAGATATGCTTAGAGTTTGTGTTTTGGAGTTTAAGGGTAGTTGGGATGAACATCTTCCACTCATTGAATTTTCTTACAACAATAGCTATCACTCAAGCATTAGTATGGTTCCTTTAGAAGCTCTTTATAGCAGGCATGGTAGGTCCCCGATTGGATGGTTTGAGGTGGGGGGATGGCTTTCTTAGGCCAGGATTTATTCATGGGAGCCTTGGAGAAGGTGAGGTTAATAAGGTAGAGATTGAAAATAGCCCAAAGTAGAAAAAAGTCCTATTCCGATGTGAGGAGGAGGGATCTTGATTTTAAGGTTGGTGATTGGGTTTACTTGAAAGTCTCACCCATGAAGGGTGTAGGCCGATTTTGCAAGAAGGGTAAATTGAGCCCAAGGTTTGTGTGTACTTATAGAGTGTTGAGGAGGATTGGAAAGTTGGCCTATGAGTTGGAGTTGCCATTGATATGAATATAGTTCATCCGGTCTACCATGTATGTATATTGAGAAAGTGTGTGGATAACCCAAGTGCTATTGTACCTTTGGATGTCATGGGTGTGATAGAAGATAATTTGACTTATGAGGAGGTTCCGGTAGAAATTTTGGATAGACAAGTGAAAAGGTTGAGAAACAAGTATGTAGCTTCCGTCAAGGTTCTTTAGAGAAACCAACAAGTTGAAAGTACCACATGGGAAACCGAGATGGACATAATAAAGCGGTATCCATTTTTCTTCCACTCTACTCAAGCCTAAGGTACAAATTTAAGTCACCTATATGGTATCAAGCCTTAAGTTTTAGCCCTTATGTCATTTTTGCATGCATTCATGTTCACGTTGACAAGTTTATAGTGATTTTTGACATTCATGTTGAGATTTTTGAGTTGATATTTAAATACGTTGTTGCATTCATGCCGGGATGAAATCTTCATAATTACTTCTCTTATGTATATTTCTTTTACATTCGAGGATGAATGTTCCCAAGAGGGAGTTACTGAAACGCCTGAAAAATGCCCTAAAATATGTGCCTCGGAAATGCCAATAATTATAATTTCCATATATCTCAAACTCCATGCGTGATATCGAAAATTCGACTTCATAGTCGTGATTAGGGGGATAAACTTGAGTGGGTAATGGGTATAACCCTAATTTTAGAGCAACCATAGCGAAAAATAATTTTTCAAAAATTTCGAATTCCAGTGGCGATCCGCGCCCTGGCCGACATGCCAGGGGCGCGGATCAGTGTTAATTTTCCCCCTAAAATTTAGTTTTGGCCTAAGGGCCTTGGGATCATATCCGAAAGCCCACTTACGCATAAAAACACCTATACTTAACCATTTTTTTCAACTCTATATCACTCAAGACCCTCTCAAAACCCTCTCCAACACTTAACCAAATATTTCATCCAAATTCAAGTGTCTCAAGCTTAATTCTAGATCTCAAGAACTCTATTCAAGCTTCAAGCATCCTCCAACACTACATCAAGAAAACCCAAATTTGAAGTATGTCGGTTTCATCTATTGAGTCCGTTCATCCATGGAGCCCAATCTACCTTTTTATGAAAAGTGCGTGTTTTCAAGTTGTATCTTCTATGGGTATCTTTTCTTATGGAATTTGATTACAAATTGTGTAGGGTTTTTATGAAATGTTGATTATATATGCATGCTTGTCTATTTCAAGCTTGTATGATGAATTGGTTTTGTCTATTGAGATTATACATGTTTTGGGCTATGAAACTATGATATATTACGAGATTTGGTGATGGATTTCAAAGTATCTTGCATGAGGGTTTTACTATGTGTTAGTGGGTTGATTTACATAGAGTTTGCTCATATTATTTCACTCTTGAATTGCATGATTTTGAACTAGCATTACACACCCACCAAGTGTTTGATGAAATGTCTTGACAAGGATTCTCATGTTGTTAATGGTCTATTACATGGTTTACAAGTCAGGTGACTTTATGATGATTAAGGGATTGTATGTATGCATTGAATTTGTGAAAAGTATCTATGATTTTGCACTTTAACAACACCTTTTTGGGGGTTGGCATGCCCAACCACCTTGTTGAGGGGGTGACAAGACTCAATCACCTTGTCGAGGGGTGACATGGTCATACTACCACATTGAGGAGTACGTACCTCATTCACCTTGTCGGGGGATAGCATGTCCGTACTACCACGTTAAGGGGTATGTACTCAATCACTTTGTCAGGGGTGGCATGCTCGTACTACCACGTTGAGGGGTATGTACCTCAATCACCTTGTCCGGGGATGACATGCCCGTACTACCACGTTGAGGGGTAGGTACATCAATCAGCTTTCAAGGGGGTAGAATACCTTGGATCCATGTAATAGTATGCTTGGGATATGTTGATATGGTCTCTTCCTAAACATGTAATCTATATTTGCAAGCTATATTATGTACAAGCATGTTTTAGCTCAAGCATTGATCATGCATGCCATATTGATATTATACTTATCCATTACTTATGATTACGCATTTTAACTGTGTTGCCTAAGTCTTGTTGCATTGCATCCTACATACTTAGTACATTCAAACGTACTAATGCATACTATATGCCTACATGATGTTACCATGTAGGAACCGGAGTACCTCTCAATGATCCTCCACGGGGATAGCTTGGTGCTTTGGAAGATAAGCTTTGGTGAGTCCTCAAGTTCGGAGACACTAGCTTTGCTACTCTATTTGATGCATCCTTATGTTGAACAGTTGGTACTATGAAGGTGAGCCCGGAAAGTGTCTTGGCCCCCGCTCCAATCTATGTTTAGAGGTGTTGTTGGAACGATTGGTGTATTTATGCTTTTAGCTTGACTCTTGATATTTTATGCTTATCCAAGACTTCCCTTAGCCCTTTTTTTTCCTTATTCATATCTCTTGTTATTGTTTATTTTGCTTCCCCGACCAAAGATGTGTGAATGATGTGCTAAGAGGCTTGTTTGGAGTCCCTTCGGGTTCCCATTCATCGTGTCATGTCCAGGCTCTAGGCTTGAGTCATGACAGATGGCTCAAACCCTAGTGGATTTGATTCGTTCCTTACTTGGCAAGTACAGAAAAGTTGTGGCAACATTAGTGGGATTATTGTACAATCACTGGCTCATAAATTATAGTTGTTGGATAAGAGAAACTCCTAAAAGGTTCCCACCTTGAGTACTCTGAGTTGTGCTAAGTTGAGTTGAGTTGTGTTCCATTGAGTTGAGCTGATGGGTGAGGTTTGATTGTTTGATGGATAACTCGTCTACTCTTTATTATTTCTTTAGATAGATATTTTACATTCTAATTGAGTGTATTATGAGTTGATGTTGTTTCTATATTATTCTACCTGTTTCTATTTCATTCAACTTATACATATCAGTACATTCCACGTACTGATGTCCCTTTTTGGACTGCATCATTTTATGATGTAGATGTGGGTACTGGAGATCGTCAACAGGCGCACCGTTGAGGATCTGGCGCACTGTTGAGGATCTGAGCCATTTCAGCCGAGTTGGTGAGCCTTATCTACTTCGGAAGGTCATTGCATTTATTTTCATCTTGATTATTAGAGTTAGACTTGAGGTAGTTTTTTTTCTTTTGAGATAGCCATGGATCTGTTATTGGCACCATTTGATAGTGATAGAGGCTTCATAGACTAGAGTTGGAGTATTGATGTTAAGACTTATTGAGCTAGTTTCTCTCCACTAGCCTTTTTATTAATTTGATATACTTTTGAACATTATCTTTTCTCACCTTTATCTTAGTCTTCTGATGATTCCATAGAGTTATCTGGATGATTGGATATGATGAGGCCAAGTGATTCGCTTGGGGACTAGCAATAGCCTCTGAGTGTTGGTCATGCCAAGGGTACCCTCTCAGGGAGTGACAAACTTGGTATCAGAGCTAGGTTCAAGAGTCCTAGGGAGTCTATAAAGTTGTGTCAAATAGAGTCCTTATTATTGGTGTGAAGAGCTCCACATCCATAATAAGGAGGCTATAGGACATTAGGAATTGTTTCACTTCTTTCATGTTCTAAATTGTGTGATAAAGTTATGCTCTATGAAAAGTTCTCTTCTAATTCGTGCTCTATGTGTTGTAGAGTTGTGACCATGCCTCCTAAAAGAGCTGTCAGAGTTAGAGGACATCCTACCAGGCAAAATGTCAACCCACCTGAGCCTCAAGGACATGAGGAGCCCGTGAATCTAGCGGTCCCTGTTGAGCAACTCCCACAGACTGAGATTTCCAATGCTAAGATTTGCCAGTCTATTCAAACTCTAGCGCAGGCTGTCACAGCACCTGCTATGAGACAAGGAATAGGTAGACCAGGTACATAGGACACATCTAGTGTTTGAGATTTCTTGAGGATAAATTCGCCTGAGTTCACATGGTCTGCATCCACTGAGGATCCTAAGAACTATGTGGAGAAGCTTCAGAAAGTGTTCCAAGTGATACATGTGGCTGATGCTGACAGAGTTAAACTAGCTGCCTACCAGCTCAAGAGTGTGGCCAGGCTATGCTTTGATCAATGGAAGAAGGGTAAGGGAGAAGAAGCCCCATTGCTGACTTGGGCAGTGTTCGAGGAAGCTTTCTTAGGGTGCTTCTTTCCAAGAGAATGAAGAGAGATCAAGGTAAGAGAGTTCTTGAATCTGAAATAAGGTTCTATGACTGTGAATGAGTATGGGCTCAACTTCACTCTGCTATCTCACTATGCTTCGGATATGGTTGTTGATATGAGGGAGAGAATGGGGATGTATGTAGATGGGCTGAACTGAGGGCCAAAGAGAGATGGGAGGGGACCGATGCTTGTGAGTTATTTTGACATCAGAAGAGTGATGACTTCTGTGAAATAAGCTATTGACGAGAGACAGCATAATAAAGAAGAGTTCAGAAGTAAGAAGGCTAACACATCCAGTCACGAGGTTGGAAAGAGAGGGATGGTAATAGATTCCAGTCGGGGCTAGCACAGTCATTTGCTAGTGCACCTGCGCCCAGAATCAGGAATGATCAAAGGTCTCAAAATGTTGGAGCCCATAGATCTCAGTCACAAGCTAATGTGGCTCAAGGTTCACATGGTAAACCACCATGTGGCTAGTGTGGCAAATTACACTTGGGTAAATGTCATGAGGGGAGTGATATATGCTGCAAGTATCGCCAAGAGGGTCATTACCAAAGAGAGTATCCAATGTGGGTTGACCGGGTTCAATTTTCTGCACTAGCCCCGCCAGCTAAAGAAGCCTAGAGACGTACTACGATAGGCATAAGCGGAGTTGCAAACCATTTGTATGCCATGGGTAGTCACCAAGATCAGGAGAACTACCCAGATGCTATGACGAGTATGATTCGAGTCTTTTCTCTTGATTGTTAAGTTTTGATGGATCTTGGTGCCATGTCATTTGTAACTCCTCATGTGGCCAGTAGATTTAATAGGACCCCTGAGAGTCTTCTTAAACCCTTTGATGTTTCTACTCCAGTGGGTGCGTCAATTCGAGCTGAGAGAATCTATAGAGCTTGTGTAGTGTCCATTATTATAGGGATACTCTTATTGTTTTAGTTGAGTTAGAGATGACTTATTTCAATGTGATCCTTGGCATAGATTGGCTTCACGCTATTATGCCTCCATTGATTGTAGGGCCCAAACCAGTAAGTTCCAATTCCTGAAGGAATCGGTTCTAGAGTGGAGGGGTGATTCTGTTGCACCTAAGGAAAAGTTTTTCTCCTACCTTAGGGCTAGAAAACTAATTTCCAAGGGTAGTATTTATCAACACGTGTGAGTAAAATCTAATTGTGTTGAGTCTCCTACTCTTGAGTCAGTCCCGATTGTGAATGAGTTTCTTGAAGTGTTTCCCAAAGATCTGCTTGGAGTCCCTCTGATAGAGAGATTGACTTTGGGATTGATGTTCTTCCCGATACCCAAACTATCTCAATACGACCTTATAGGATGGCCCCCGCTGAGTTGAAAGAGTTGAAAGATTAGTTGAGGGATCTGTTAGAGAAGGGCTTTATAAGACCGAGTGTTTCTCCTTAGGGTGCTCCTACCTATTCATGCAGAAGAAAGATGGGTCTCTCAGAATATGTATCGACTATGGGCAACTGAAAAAGGTCACAATAAAGAATAAATATCCTCTCCCAAGGATAGATGATCTGTTTGACCAACTTCTGGGTGCCTCTTGTTTCTCAAAGATAGACCTCAGATCTAGCTACCATCAGCTGAAAGTGACGGAATATGATATTCCAAAGACAGCCTTTAGGACAAGATATAGCCATTTTGAGTTCTTAGTCATGTCCTTTCCATTGACGAATGCACCTGCAGCCTTTATAGACTTGATGAATAGGGTGTTCAGACAATATCTTGACATGATTATGATCGTGTTCATCGATGACATATTGGTGTATTTGAGAGATGAGGAGGAGCATGCCAACCACCTCAGAGTTGTTCTTCATACTCTTAAGGACCATGAGTTATATGCAAGATTCTCAAAATGTGAACTCTAGCTTAAGTCAGTGCCTTTTCTAGGCTAGATTATTTCCTGTGATGGTAATCGAGTAGATGCCCAAAAGACTAAAGAGGTTAAAAACTAGCCCAGACAACCTTTCTGACTAACATAAGAAGTTTCGTGGAGTTGGCTGGCTACTACCGCAGATTTTTGATGGACTTTGTTCCCTATCTATGTCGTTAACTAAATTGACTCAGAAAAAGGTCAAGTTTTAGTGGTCCGAAGAATGAGAAGAGCTTCCAAAAGCTGAAGACTAGACTGACTACTACACTAGCTTTAACCTTGCCCAATGGGACAGAGGACTTTTTGATTAATTATGATGCGTCAAGAGTGGGGTTGGGTTGTGTGCTGATGCAGAACGGGAAGGTGATAGCTTATGCTTCCAGACAACTTAACGTTCATGAGAGGAACTATCTAACCCATGATCTTGAGTTGGCAGCAGTGGTGTTTGCACTTAAAATCTAGCACTACTACTCATATAAATGCATGTAGATGTGTTTACTGACCACAAGAGTTTGCAGTATGTCTTCAGTCAGAAAGAGCTCAACCTGGGACAGAGGAGATAGTTGGAGTTACTCAAGGATTATGACATTAGCATCCCTTACCACCCAAGTAAAGCTAACATTATTGTTGATGCTCTTAGCAAGTTGTCAATGAATAGCACAACCCTTGTTGAGGAAGGAAAGAAGGAGCATGCTAAGGAAATGCATCGATTGGCTTGATTAGGAGTTCAACTTGAAGAAAATGATGAGGGAGAAGCTAATGTTCAGAATGGGTCTGCTTCATTTTTTTTTGGCAAAGGTGAAAGAAAAGCAAGACCAAGATCCTGTCATACTTCAATTGAAAGAGGT
>JAPFFP010080449.1:0-22493 GCA_026153255.1 Solanum medicagineum | reverse complement strand
CCAAGTGCTATTTTGACCCAAGGCTTTGCTACTTCAGGTATTTTAACTGAAATACACCAATCTAGAATACTAGTACCTGCTTTTCAATCGGAGTGGTTAATAATGCACGTAAGTATGATGATATTAGGCTATGCAGCCCTTTTATGTGGATTGTTATTATCAGTAGCACTTCTAGTTATTACATTTCGTAAAAACAAAAAGCTTTTTTATATTTATAAGAGCAATGGTTTTTTAAACGAGTCATTTTACGTGGGTGAAAATATTTTAGAAAATACTTCATTTTTTTCTGCTAAAAATTATTACAGGTTCCAATTGATTCAACAATTTTGAGGATAAGTCTTGTTCCACGGTCACTCCACACGACCCGTGGAGTGCCAAACGACCAGTCAATCCTCCAACTTTGATGGCCACTTTTACGGACTGTGTGGTGTTACATGGACCGGGTAGTGGTCTGTCCAACCATACTTGGTGGGAAAAATGGGAGCAAGAGGCTCCACGCCTGGCCAGATAGCTCGTCAAGAATGCCATGGCCCGTGAAGATGGTCGTGGCACAAAACATAGCCACAAAACTCCCCCTCATTCCAACCTATTCTCATTTACACACTTCACGACCCTCCACACAGTCAGTGGCAAGCGCACACGGCCTGTGCCACTGGCCAAGTCACATTCTTTAGGCCAAAAATGGCCTTTTTCCAGTTCTAGCTAACCCAAATGGCCCGTCAAAGGCATCACTGCCCATGAAGCTATCCGTTTGGCACCACTACACAAGAGGTTCTCACGAAAATGATCACAACTCCTTCCTCGGATATCGAAATTAGGTGAAACCTAGTGCATTGTGAAGTTAACTCAAAGGAATTCCCATTCCTTAGGACAAAATGGCCTTTTACGGCACCAATCTATGCAAAAGGCCCATCCAAGGAAATACTGCCCATCAAGTTGTCCATTTGACACCACCACACAAGAGGGTCTCACGAAAACTATCAAAACACATTCATCCGACATCGGAATAAGGTGAAACCTAGTGCGTTGGAAAGCTAACTCAAAGGGAGTTCATCTTAGATGTTGTGGTGCACCTAGTTCAAAGTGTGATAAAGGTTATGCTCATTTAAATTGGGCCCTTGCATGAAAAATCACCCAAAACTCAACTCTTAGGGAAGTTTTGAACTCATTTAGGTACTAGGAGTCTCCTATGAACCTAATACACTCCCAACCTAACCACATGAGATTAGAAACATGAATTCATAATAGCATAGAGTTACGGGGTATCACATAGTTGAAGTTAGTTAGTGTAAGGACCTAGATTTTTGTATAACTTTAGTGATGCTTGAGATTTGGTTTCGAAAGTTTATGGGCCAAGGTGACTTCTTATGGAACCTCCAAGCTCGATTTAAGTTTACTTTAAAGCTTTAATTCCAGATTATATATGTTGTTTAAAGCTATCATGAGTCTCCTACATCAAGTCAAGTTCAAAGAAATTTCATTGGCTAAGTTTTTCACAAGTACTAATAGAAGAGAAACTTTAAATGGGCATATCTACTAGGAAAAAACGAACTGGCTGGCCCATAACTTATAAAACTAGTGCTCCTTGAGTTAACTTTCCAACTCACTTGGTTTCACCTTATTTAGAGTTCGGATGAAGAAGTTATGGCCGTTTTTGTAAAGCCCTCCTGCGATGTGAATGAAGAAGTTATGCCCATTTTCGTAAAGCCCTCCTATGCTGTGTTGCCAAACGGGCACCCATAAGGGCCATGCGTCTTCTCGCAATCCATGGGAATAGCCGTGTGCCTGCAATGGCCAATGTTTTGGCTAAGTGATGTACCACGCCAAGCCATACGGACCGTGTGGTGTGGTACGGGTCGTGAGGCAATCCGTGGGGCTTCCAGAGTGAAAGGTTTTCTAAATGTTGAGCCAAGTTTCAATTTCCAGATTTTTTCCTAAGTGTGGGTTCACGGCCATTCCCTTGAACCATGGAGTGCCACACGGGCCATGAGGCCTCAAGTGTAGTGACACTTTATCAATATTCCCTCGATCCACGATAATGAAATATTATGGAAATTATGATGTGGGTTCAGCCCAATTATGCTTTTTGATATGATTGTGATAAGATATTAGTTATCACAAGAATGTGATCACATATATGTCTATGATTATGGCTCTTTGAGCACTATGGGTGCTTGCACCATTATGTATGTATGAATGAGATTTTCTTATGCATGAGAATTATGACTATGAGCTACATTTTGGCATTTGAGCCTAAGTATGAATCATTACGTTTAGTGTTTGACTTTTAAGCCTAAGAATGCATTGAAATATTATTGAAATGACTTACCTCTTTGAAAAGCATGTATATGTATCAGTATTCTTGTGGGATAAAGACATAGCACTGACGGATTGAGGGGGTGCTCTCCTTCCTTGAACTATGTGCCTAACATATGTTATGTGAAATTCTATCCAAACTGGGATGAGTTCCCCTAAGAAAGGTTGCTTCATACAAAATGGGATGGACTCCCATAAGGTGAAGTATAATGTGACATGATATTCTATATGTGGAAATCCTATCCGAAATGGAATATGTTCCTATAAGAAAGGTTGCTTCATACAAAATAAGATGTGTTCCCGTAAGATAAAGTATGGTTTTCCTTTGGCAAGTAGACCACCTCTTTATCAATGACGGGATTTCATCGAGATTCCAAGTAATAGCTCGCTTGATCTTACTTATGTTGGTTGAGGTCATATCCCCACTATATATATAAGAGCATCATTTGCACTTCATGCATCATTGGTTTCCTGACATCTTGTTATATTACGTTCCTTGTTATATATTTCTTCCGATAATATGTGCCCTTGTCATCAAACACTGAATGCAGGTTTTGGTAAATTTCATGCATTGCATCCCGCATACTTAGCACATTTAAACTTACTAATGCATAATTTTTTCCTACTTGATCTCACCATGTAGGGGACCGGAGATTACTTTCATCCACCGTTTGATGCTAGATCAGAATTGAGACATTTGTTGTGGTGAGTCCTATCTTCCAAGGACAAGCCACTATTCCTCTACCTATATCGCTTGCATTTGTGTTATTTACTTTGATGGTGAGTTGGGGCATGTCTTGGTCCCCCGTCCTATCTTATGACTAGAGGCATTGTTAGACATCTTGTAGACTCTCATTGGATCTATATGCTATGAGTTGTATTTGAACCTTATGATTATGTTTATCTATTAGATATGGCTATTATGGATTGATAATGGGAATTTTGATATATATGTATGTTTGATATGGAAATGTGGAAGATCCTAAGTCCCAAATTGCCCCAATAGAGTGAGTCATACGTATCCTCCCCATAGTCTTTATGTGCTATGTGTTACATGTATCCATGTTAATCCCTTTACCTATGATATCTGCATAGCATTAGTCCTACATTCCCGTCCCTTAGAACTATGTGTTTACTATTAATATGTGCTTCTGAACCAATGATGTGGAAGTGGATACTATGAGGCTTGTTTGGGCACTCTCAGGTTTCCATTTTCCATGTCACTCCTAGACCCCATGTCCGAGTCATGACAATTAGATATAACTACTACTACCCCCGGGAGGGTACCCTTTGTGTGGTCAGCACTCAAAGACTATTGCTAGTCCCCAAGTGAACCACCTGGCCTCATCACATTCGTTCAATCACATTATAGTAGCGGAAGACATTCATGAATAAGAATATATAAATGAAAAGTAATGATAAAATGAACATCAATGCCAAAGTCCAAACAGTCTACCCATCAAATAAGACTAGTGTGAAAGAAAACTAGCCAAAGATAACATTCAGTCATAACTCGATAGTTTAGTCTATGAAGCCTTTAAAACATCTAAATAATGGTGCCAATAACAGAACCATGACTACCTTTAAGTAGAATAAGATAGGTCCAACTCATGCAAGAATAGAAACCTAATGTCCTCTGAGAGTAGATGAGGGCTCACCGATCAGCTGAAAGCAAATAGGTCCTCAACGGGGCGCTTGTTGATGATCGGTAGTACCTATCTTTGCATCATGAAAATATGCAGGCCCAAATGAACGTCAGTACGTTGGATGTATGAGTATGCAAAATGGAAGAAAGAAACATGTAAAGGAAGAATAACATCAACTCAAATAACTCAACTCAAGAAGTAGGAAACTTAATCATCATGCCAATTGCCTAAAGTAATAATGTAGTTTAGATAACCACTACTCATATGTCATCTATGTCCCATCCACTCAGAGTACTATCAAGGCCTATATGAGAGTTTTTCGAACCGACAACAATCACCTATGAGCCGACGATGATACAACGAAGTGACATCATTGCCACATCCCTCCAATATGTTGCCAAGGTATACGACATCCCATTAGTAGATCCAAAATCAGTAACATCAAGTCCTATTTTAGGACAATAGGAAACATCTGGTTTTACGGTTCATTGCTATCCTATACTTGTTACGTAGTTATTGAGTTCAAGTTGCAGTTACTCATACTCAATTTCGTGCTCAATACTCCTTGCAAAACTCAATATGCTCATAAGACATCAACCTTATGGTTAAGTCATTCATATAGTCTTATTGGACATTTGTCATCTCAACTCATCACTTCTACTATCAACACTTTGGTTACATCATTTTATGGTTTAACTCCTGACTCATAAAAACTCTATCATACATCATTCTAGCTCATAGCATACAAGAAAATCAAGGTAAAGTTAAAGTATTTAGGGATTCCATAGACTCTTTAGGTTCAAATTATACTCATGCATGCTCATATAAGCAAAATATTTAAACATAATGAGAAATCATGCTAGGGTTCATATAGTAAGGTAAAATCACCTAATTCAAGCATTTAGTTTGTATTATATATAGATACATTAGAATTGAAGAAAAACCTTCACGAAACATTCATGGGAGACTCAATTTACTCACAACTCCATCAATCAAGGTTTAGGGGGAATACAGTAGAGCAGAATTCATGTCTTGCTTAGTCTTACTGACTCGGATGTTTTGAACCTTGAAGTAGCTTGGAAAAAATCTCAAGTTTTTCTTCAAACCATAGCCCCTTTCTCTCTTCAAACCTTGTTTCTACGTTTGAAAGAGTGACTTAGCATAACAAGGTTGAACTGACATATTTAGGGCTTATTTAGGTGTAAAAACGTCAGTTTTAGGCTTGAAAAGGATGGGAAAAGACCAAAATTACCTTTCCTAAAAAGTTGTTGAAAGTCGTGATGGTCCCATCTACGGCCCGCAGAAAACTCCACATCTCACAGGGACCATGTCATAAACTTTTGGACAATTATTGAGGTCTCTGGATTACTTTCACAAGCCTAATCTAAGGCCCATAGAAGTTTCTTGAAAGGAATCCAAAAAAAAGTGCCTGAAATGTGCCTCGAAAGTGCCCAGAATCGTAATTTCCATATATCTCAAAATCGGTGCGTGATATCGAAAATTCGACTTCATATTCTTATTTAAGGGCCAGTATTTAGTGGGGAATGAGTCTAATCCTAATTTTAAAATAACCGTATCAAAATTCAAAAATCCCAAGTTTTCAATTTCAAGAGAGGTTCCGCACCCCAGGTGCGACGCGCCAAAGGGCACACCTCTATATATATTTGTGCTCAGTTTTATGGTTCGGTCCAAGGATTTTAAGTCTTGGTCCTATGTCTTCCCATATGTGAAAATATCTATACTTAGCTATATTTGACCGTAATATCATATAAGATATTCCCCAATACTCTCTCAAACACTAGAAATAATATTTATCTCAAAATTCAAGTGTCTCAAACTCATTCCGGATCTCAAGAAAATAATTCAAGTTTCAAGCTCTCATTCAAATCTAAGTCAAGCTTATTCATGTCTTTAGACTATCATGGGTCCCCTACATCATGTCAAGTTCATAGGAATTTCCGTTGGCTAAGTTTTGCACAAGTACTGGTAGGAGGGTCAACTTTAAAGGGGCATATATCTTAGCACATAAAGAATTGGGTGGAGTACAACCTACCAAATTAAAGCTCTTTGAATTATCTTTCCAACACACTTAGTTTCACCTGATTTAGAGTTCGGATGAAGAAGTTATGCCCGTTTTCGTAGAACTCATATGTGTGGGGGTATATACAGGTTTTTACCATATTCTGTTTCATTAATGGCATTACATAAATTTAGTTATTTCTATTGGTCTTTTAGGGATTTCTATGCTATCTTAACAGTTCCTAAAGACCTAAACCCTATTCCTAAAAGAGCGAATTCACTCCTCCCAATTGGAATAGACTCTCAAATTCTCCCGAGAGCCTCTACCAAAACCCAATATGAATTTAAGGAAATTCAAGAATAAATTGTGGATTTCAAGACGCCATTCCAAGCTTCAAGTCTTTCTCAACTCAATTCAAGAAATTCAAGGTCTAAGGTATGTGGGTCTCATGCATAGGTTCCTTTCACCAATGAAGCCTAATCTTCCATTTTATGAAAATTGCATGATTGCAAGTTGTATTTCTTATGGGTATTTATTATTATAAAATATGAGTATTGGTTATGCATAAATATCTATTTTGAGCTTATACTATGAAGAGACCTTTGTCTATTGAGACTACACATGATTCAAGCTATAAGATTTATGAACTACTGTGAAGTTTTGATATGATTTACAAGTTACACATGATGGGGTTTTACCATGACGTTGGTAGGCTGATTTACATGATTTTAGGATGCATTGATTTCACTATTTCATGATCTATACTCTTACATTTTGCATGATTTGAACATGTCCTCATATGTGCTCACCAAGTGTTTGATAAAATATCCGGTTTTGGATTCTTGAACTATGGATGCTCCATTGCATGACGTATGACTTGAATGACATTATGATTATGAAAGGAAGGTATATATGCATTGGTTTCATGGAAAGTATCTATTGAGTTGGAAGTTGGCCAATTACCTAGTTTGGGGGGTAGTAGGCCCGAACTACCATGTTGAGGGGTATATACCTCAATCGCTTAGCTTGGGGGGTGGTAGGTCTGTTCTACCATGTTGACGGATATACTCCTCAATTGCCTAGCTCGGGGGGTGGTGGTCCTGTGCTACTATGTTGAAGGGTATATACCTCAATCACCTAATTCTGGGGGTGGTAGGCCCGTGCTCCCACATTGGGGGGTATATGCCTCTATTGCCTCGCCAAGGAGGTGGTAGGACTTGGTTTCGAATAATGGTCACCTTCTTCACATGTAATATGTTCTGTATAAGAAGGTTTTACTTCAAGTATCATTCTTCCATGCCATATTTCTATATGCTTATACATTGCTTATGTTTATGCATTTCGTCTATGTTGCTTATCTCTTGTTGCATTGCATCCCACAAACTTAGTACATTCAAATGTACTAACACATACTCTATGCCCACATGATATTACCATGTAGGAATCGGAGCCCCTCTTGATCATCCTCCTCCTCCACATGGCTAGTACGATTTCTCTCAAGCTAGTTGGTGAGTCCATAATTTCGGGGACAATGTTTTTGACCTTATGCTCTGTATGATATATGTTTATGACTAAGAGGGGTGAGCCCGGTTGTTGTCTTGGTCCCATGCTCCTATCTATGTAGTAAAGGTGTTGTTAGAATCTTATGTTGTGTTAATGCTATGCTCTATTGAGCTTGCTATATTTCTATGATATGAAGGATGCCCCTTAGCCCTATATTCCCTTTTTACTTCTCTTGTTGTTGTTTTTAATCTTCCGCGACCAAGGATTTGTACTAATATGTAAAGAGGCTTGTTTGGGGTCCCTTTGAGTTCCCCATTTCTCATGTCACGTCTAGGCCCTAGGCTTGGATCGTGACATTCTTACGATCCAAAGATTGATCCGTAGAATTTCGGACACAAAAAGTGGAGTTGTAGGACTTTTTCCACGAGTTAGCAGATGGGTCGCACTTTCTTCCATGACCCATATTAGGTTTCATATGTACACTCTACACCTGGTAGTCTCCAGTAAAATGACCATAACATTTGTCTTTGAACTCCAAATAAGGTGAAATCAGTTGTGTTGGGAAGCAAATTCAAAGAGCTCATTTGATAGGTCATGGGCCACCTAACGCTTGTGTGCTAAGAGTTATAATCATTTAAATTTGATCCTTGCATGATCTAACACTAGGAACTCAATTTATAGGAAAGTTTTGAACTCGACTAAGTACTAGAGGTCTCTTATGATTCTAATACACTTCCCACATATAAGAATGAGGCTGAAACATAGGTACATATGATGATAGACTTATCAGATGTAATAATATCTCACCTTTGGGATCATTGGTCCTCGACTGGTAAGTAACTAGGAGACCTATCAAGACAAAGCTCAAATACTAGAATACTTGTACTCCAGAAAACAACTTGAACTCGGATTTAGAATTGAAAGACTACTTCTAACATAATGATTATAGCAAGAGTATATGTAATGATATACCTACTCAAATACTTATAGGCTCAAGAAGAACATCAACTCAGAGATAAAAGCTCAACTCAATAATAGAAAAGTAACTCAGAGAATAGAAATGAATCATTACCATCAATTTCATCATTAGGAGGCACGAATAGGTGAGTGTATCTAGCCTTCATATCCTCTCAGCTTCCTATGTAGCCTTTCTAGCAGATTGACTTCCCCACAACACCTTTATAGATGCAACCTCTTTAGTCCTTAATATGTGAACTTGACAATCAAGGATTTAGACTAGGATCTATTCATGACTAAAACTATCTTTCACTCCAATGCTTTTAATGGGCACAAACAATCTCCCAAGAACTTCTTAAGCATAGAAATGTGAAAGCCTGGATGGATGGCTACCAACTCATATAATAGCTCCAACTCATAAGCTACATATCTCACTCTCTCCACAATTTGGTAGGGACCAATGTATCAAGGACTCAACTTTCCCTTCTTTCCAAATCTCGTTATACCCTTCATGGGTGACACTTTCAAGTATACCAAATCATTGACTTCAAACTCTAGGTCCCTTCTCCTAACATCAGTGTAGGCCTTCTGGGGACTTTGTTTAGTTCCCAATCTCTCTTAGACAATCTTTACCTTCTCCATAGCCTGGTGTACCAAGTCTAGCCCAATCAACCTTGCTTCCTACCTCGAACCGACCAATCGGTAATCTACATCTCCTACCATAGAGGGCCTTGTAAGGAGTCATTTGGATGCTCGAATTAAAGTTATAGTTGTAGGCAAACTCAATCAGAGGAAAGTGGTCATACCAATAATCTTTGAAGTCAATGACGTAGGTCCTCAACATATCTTACAAAGTCAGTCTCGTCCGCTCTTCCAGACCATCAGTCTGAGGGTGGAAGGTAGTCCTAAGATTTACCTTTGAACCTAGCCCTTTCTGAAAGGACTTCCAGAATTAGGCAATGAATTGGGCTCCTCCATCTGAGATGATAGATAAGGGGAATCCATGCAGTCTGAAAATCTCTCGAATATACAATCAAGCATAGTCCTCTGCCGTAAATGTAGTCTTTACCGCTAAGAAGTAGGCTGATTTCGTCATCCTATAAATAATCACCCAGATCGAATGATGCTATCTACGAGACCTAGGTAAGTTTGTGATAAAATCCATATTGATTATCTCCAACTTCCATTCTGAATTTAAAAATTCTGGGTTACTCCACACGACCTTTGGTGCTCAACTTTTACTTGTTGGCAGTTAGGGCACTTAGAAATAAAGTTTCTGATGTCTCTATTCATCCCAGTCCACCAATAAACCGCTCCCAAGTTGCTGTACATTTTGGTAGACCTTAGAAGGATGGAATAGATTTATGGGCTTTCGACATGATCATTTCTCGAATACAGTCAATATCTTGAACATATAATCTAATTTTGTATCTCAATATCCCATCTCCCCCTTTGACAAATGTCATTACTTTCTGCTTATGTACCGCTTTCTTCAATTGGAGTAAGGTGGGATCTTGTTCTTGCTTCTCCTTTGCCTTTTACTAGGGATGATATAGACCCATTATGCAAAAGTATTCCACCTTTACAAGATTCATCTAGTTGAACTCCTAATCGTGCTAGTCTGTGCACCTCTTTGGCTAATTCTTTCTTCTCGTCTTCCACATGTGCAGTGCTTCCCATAGACAACTTGCTAATAGCATCAACAACCATATTAGATTTACCTGGATAGTAGAGGATGCTCATGTCGTATTCCTTGATCAACTTCAGCCATCTCATTTGCGTCGAGTTTAGCTTGTTTGGGTTAATACATATTGTAGGCTTTTATGGTCCACGAATACATAAACATGTATAGTTCTTGAGTGGCACCAATTCATGAGTTCAAACACCACCTCAACCAGTTCTAATTCATGAGTTGGATAGTTCCTCTTGTTGTTCTTGAGTTTTCTGGAAGCATTGGCTACGACCTTATCTCTCTGCATTAGAACACATCCAAATCCCACTCTAGAAGCATCACAATTGTTCAAAAAATCATCAGTCCCTTTAAATAGAGTCAATACTGGTGTAGTCATTAATTTGGTTCCTGAAAACTCTTCTCATACTCGTCGGACTGCTGGAACTTAGCTTTCTTTTGTGTCAGCTTAGTTAATGGTGAGGATATAGAAGAGAGTCCCTCATCAAATCTACGGTAGCAACCAGCCAAACCCAGAAAGCTCCTTATGTCTATTGTAGAGGTGGGTCTAGGCTAGTTCTTAACTACCTCAATCATTTGCTTATCCACTTGAATACCATCACTCGAGACAACGTGGCCCAAAAAATGACACTTATGTAAGCCAGAACTTATATTTTGAAAATGTTGCATACAACTCTGTATCCTTGAGGGTCTGAAGAACATTTCGGAGGTGAGCGGTATGTTCTTCCTCATCTCTAAATTACACCAAAATATCATCAATGAACACAATCACAAACATATCAAGATACTGTCTGAATTCTCTATTCATCAAGTCCATGAAAGCAACGGGAGCATTAGTCATTCTGAAGGACATTACCAGAAACTCAAAGTGACCATATTGCATTCAGAAATTGTCTTTGGGATGTCATAGTCTCTCACTTTCAATAGGTGATAGCCTGCTCTGAGGTCAATCTTGTAGAAAACAGTGGCACTATGAAATTGTCAAACAAGTTGTCGATCCTTGGAAGGGAGTAGTTGTTCTTAATAGTTACCTTATTCAATTGGCCATATTCTTTGCACATTTTGAGGGACCCATCTTGCTTTCGAACAAATAGGACTGGAGTGCCTCATAGAGAGACACTTGGCCTAATAAATCCCTCTTTCACTTCTTTAACTTGGCAAGAGCCATTCCATATGGCAGAACAGAGATAGGTTGAGTATCGAGGAGAACATCAATCCCAAAGTCAATCTCCCTATCAGAAGGGACTCAGGCGAATCATCAGGGAAGACATCTGGAAACGCATTAACAACTGAAACTAACTGAAAAGGTAGAGACCCTACATCATCAGTGTTAACTCATATGAGGTGATAGATACATCGTTTGAAAATTTATTTTCTGTCCCTGAGATAAGAAATAAACTTAACCGTAGATACTGCAAAACTACCCTTCCACCCTATAACAGGCTCATTCGAGTATTGAAATTTGACTGTCCAAGTTCTACAATTAGCAGTGGCATAACAGGCATGAAGCCAGTCCATGCTAAGAATCACATCAAAGTCAATCATCTCTAACTCAACTATGTTTGCCAAAGTATCTCTATGATAGATACACATTGTGCAATCTTTATATACTCTTTCAGCTAGTATGAGCTCACAAACAGGAGTAGAAACACTGAAGGACTTAAGAAAACATTCAGGAAAGATCTCAAATTTACTATCCACATATGGAGTTACAAATGATAAAGTTGGATTTGGGTCAAGCAAGGCATACATCATATAAAAGGACTTGAAGCATACCCATGACAACGTCTGGTGCAACATCTTGATCTCTTCAATTTCCCATCAAATATAGATGGTTTGTAACACACACCCCCCCGTCGTATTAGTCATGGCAACTCTACGTGGTATTGTTGAAGACTGAGCTTTATTACCTCCATCACCCACCTTCTCATTGGGTGCTCATTCTGGAATTGGCTAGTCTACATCAGTAGCAAGCATTTGTTCCCTCACAACACTCACCCGGATGGAGTTTACCACACGTTCCACATGATGCTTTCCCCCTTGAACCTTGAGTAATACTAGCTTAGGATTGAGATCTCCGAGCTCTGGAATTCTGATAGCCCTAAGACTTTTGATCATACCTGTTATTCGAAGCTGGTGCACTTGCTAAAGATGGTGCATGGTTCGAAGACCTCTTATGAAAATAGGATCTGTCCTCCTTAACTTGGTTATACTGGCTAGGCTCATGCCCTGCTGACTCATCCTTTTTGCTCAAGTGCTCCTCCCTATCCCTCTTCTTGTCCTTCTCAAGTTGTTGAGCATAAACCATAAGCCTAGGTATGTCCATGTCTGAATCAACAATGTCACTCTGCACTCCTTTTTCATATGCTTACACAAGATGGATATGAACTTTTTCATTTTAGACCTCATATCGATGACCATCTCTGGAGTACATCTAGATAATTTTATGAATTTGAGGCTATATTCTTTGACAGTCATCTCCTCCTTCGTCAAGTTAACAAACTCCTCAACCTTCGCTTCCCTCAAGTCTCATGGAATCAAGTGATCAAGAAAGGCACTCTCAAGGCATCGCAAATGGCAGGATCATCATCTTCACCTTGGCTTACTTCCCATTGATTGTACTAGACATTTGCCCAATCATTGAGTTGATAGGAAGCAAGTTCAACTCCCTCAATCTCAATCGCATGCATAACTTTCAACACCGTCCATACCTCATCAATAGAATTTTGGGGTCTCACCTCAACCTTAGACTCTATGAAGATTGGTGGGTTCATCCTTAGAAAATCTCCAAGTCTTATCACAACATTTGGCTCTTGGGAACTAGATCTAGGAGCTTGTGAACTCCGATTCTCACTCTGGGCAGCTACCAATTGGGTGAGCATAGTAATAGCTACTCTAAAATCAACCTCTGTTGTAGAATAGGTGAAGTAGTAGGCGTCTTGGGAGTCCCAATGACTCTAGCACGTTGACCCCAGCCTCTTATCTGCATTTGAGGAGGAACCTCTAGGGGATTCTAAATGTTGAGAGCTGAAATGTCTCTTTGGGTGACGGTACGCTTAGGAGGCATGATTTGCAAGTGTGTAAGGCATGAATTAGATAGATACTTTAATAGAGTTAAACTCTATCGCACAAACTAAGAATACAAGAAAGTGTAATAATCCCTATTGTCTTATAGCCTTCTGGTTGTAAATTGTGGCGCACAACACACCCATAAATAAGACTCTACTAGACACAAATACATAGACTTCTTAGGACCCTTGAACTATGTGCTTTGATACCAAGTTTTTCATGCCCCAGGAGGGTATCCTTGGTGTGGTCGGCACTCAATGACTATTGCTATTCCCAAAGCGAACCACTCGGTCGTCACATTGGTTCAATCACATTCTAGAAATGGAATACACTCATGAATAAGAGTACTTAAATGAAAAGCAATGATAAAATGAAAATCATTGGACAAAGGCCAAACAATCTATCAATCAACTAAGTAAGACTAGTGTGAAATAAAACTAGACAAAAATAACATCCGGTTATAACTTGACAGTCTAGTCTATGAAGCCTCTAAAATGCCTCAATAATGGTGCTAATGACAGGCCTATGACTACCTCTAAATAGAATAATATAGGTCTAACTCAAGCTAGAACCAAAACATACTGTCCTTTGAGAGTATAGGAGAGCTCACCAATTAGTTGAAAGCAAATAGGTCCTCAACGGGGTGCCTGTTGATGACCGCTAGTACCTGTCTCTCCATCACGAAAAGATGCAAGCCCAAATGGACGCCATTACGTGGAATGTATGAGTATATAAAATGACTGAAAGAGACATGTAAAGAAAAAATAACATCAACTCAAATAGCTCAACTAGACAAGTAGGAAACTCAATCATCATGCCAAGAGTCTGAATTAAGAATGCAATTTAGACAATGACGACTCATCTATCACCTGTGTCCCATCCACTCAGAGTACTATCAAGTCCTATTTGGGAGTTTCTCTAACTGACAACCATCACCTATGAGCCGGTGATGAATATGCAACGAAGCGGTGTCATTGCCACATCTATATAATACCTTGCCAGGTTATAGGACATCCCATCAGTGGATCCAAAATCAGTAACATCAACTCCTCATTTTGGGATAATAGAAAACATCAGATTTTATAGTCCAATCCTCTCCAACACCGGTTACGTAGCTATTGAGTTTGAGTTGGCCTTACTCTTACTCAATTTGACGCTCAATACTCCTTCAAAGACTCAATATGCTCATAAGACATCAACCCTAAGGTTAACCTATTCATCTAGTCTCATTAGAGATTTGTCATCTCAACGCATCACTTCAACTATCAACTATCAACTTTTTGGTACATCATTTTAAGGTTCAACTCTTGAGTCATAAGGACTATATTATACATCATTCTAGCTCATAACATCCAGGAATATAAAGGTAGAGTGAAAGTATTTAGGGATTCCATAGACTCTTTAGGCTCAAATTATACTCATGCATGCTCATATAAGCAAAATACGTAAAAAATAATAAGAAATCATGCTAGTATACATGTAGTAAGGTAAAATCACCTAATTCAAGCATTTAGTTCATAAAAATATAATTCGTGCAAAATTATATACAGATACATTAGAATTTAAGAAAAAACCTTCAAGAAAGATTCATGGGAGACTCAATTTACTCACAACTCCATCAATCCTTGTTATGGGGCACACAGAAGAACAAATTCCATATATTGGTTAGCCTTACATTCTTGGATGTTTTAAACCTTTAAGCAGCTTTGAAGAATTCTTATGTTATCTTCAAAGCCTAGCCATTTTCTCTCTTGGAAACCTTGCTTCTACGTTTGAGAGAGTGATTTAGCGTAAAAAGGTTGAACTAACATGTTTAGGGATTTATTTGGGTGTAAAAACATCAGTTTTAGGCTTGGAAAGGGTAGGAAAAGACCAAAATAACCTTTCTTAAAAAGCTGTCAAAACTCATGTACGGGCCCATCTACAACCCGTAGAATCTTCCACAGCCCGTACGGACCATGTCCTAAACTTTTGGACTATTTTTGAGGTCTCTAGTTTACTTTCACTAGCCCAATTTGTGGCCATAGAAGTTTCTATGACCAATAGATTGGTCCGTTGAATCTGGGACACACAAAGTGGATTTTCAGGAATTTTCCCACTAGTTAGCAGATGGGCCGCACTTTCTTCCACGGCCTGCATTAGATTTTGTATGCACACTTTACACCTAGTAGTCTCCAGTAAAACGGCCATAACTTTTTTCTTCGAACTCCAAATGAGGTGAAATCAGTTGTGTTGGAAACCTAATTCAAAGAGATTTCATTTGGTAGGTCATGGGACACCTAATTCTCTGTGTGCTAAGAGTTATGAGCATTTAAAGTTAACATTGCATAATCTAACACTAGGAACTCAATATAAAGGAAAGTTTTGAATTCGACTAATTACTATAGGTCTCTTATGACCCTAATACACTTCCAACATATAATAACGAGGCTTGAAACATAGGTACATATAAGGATAGAGTTATTAGGTGTCACATCTATTAGTCAGTTGAGAATGAAGGATGCACTGCATATTATTATGAGCTGTCAAGAAACTTCAAGAATCTAGTTAGATATTTTACTCCTTCTATAAGAGCTAACGTACAAGACCTCATTGTAACAGATTTCAAATTGTAGTTATCAATAAAATTCTCTTTCTACTTTCGTTCATTCTTCTCTAAGGTTCATCAATGGAGTTTTAAGTATATGATCTGGAATTCCATCAGCGAGATCAAAAGAAAGAAAAGGGAAAGTTCTTTATCAAGTTTCAACTTCAATCAAGGAGAAAGAGAACTCATTTGTTTTTGTCTACTAGTGTTCATTTGTTTTAATCTACTGGTGCAAAAATTAAAGTTTTAACTGATGGTCATTTTAAGAGGAAAGTACATTTGCCAAGAACAAGAAATGTAGCTCCAGAGTAACTTAACCATAATCAAAGTACTTCTTTTGAGCTCTTATTCTGAAAGTGGAGTTTCATTTATGTCATTCTTCAATCAATTTTTTAACTTCTGATGAAAAAACAAGTTGGTTTTTATTCTATTCCAAGTTTGCCAAGTAATTTGCTGAATTGTTGACTTTTCAATATTAATTCATTGGGTTCCAAAACATCAATATTATCAATTTGGAGTACCAAATTTGCAGGAAGAAAAAAATGCAACTTAGTAAAGTTCCAAACTCCATTATCAGAAACTTTAACTTTCTTCGAATGATAAGAATTGACAAAATGATTGGCCAGAGGACCTGTACCAAGCCAATTATCCCACCAAAAGGCTATATTTCCTTTAGTAACTTTTCAAATAATAAAATTTTCACAAAGATTTCTAGAATCAAGGAGCTTTTTCCATATATTGGATTGATTAGAAGCCCCTATTTGGAGTGAGATGTAGGACAATATTTCATTTCTAAAAACTGTCTCCAAAGATTGTCCTTAGTTCTGAAGTTCCACAACACTTTGGCACCCAAAATGACTTTACTAGTTGAAATAAAAATTGCATATGCAGCATTTCAAATTTATTGTCTCCTCATTCATCCAATCCCTCCAACCCTATCCGTGGACCAACTCACCTCCTGCTGCCACTGCCTTCATAGCGTTTGCTAGATAACATATGAATGTTTTTGAGATAATATTTTCTTGTTTATTCACCAAGCAATAGAAAATAACAAAGAAAATCACTTGTGTTCCAAGATAATAGTTTTTAGAAACTCATTTTACATGAAAATCATTTTTCTTTATACCAAATACACCCTATATATTTTAATATATAAAAAGGATATTTTTAAACGTTTTCATTCCCACTATTAAGATTCCAATTAACTAGTACTAATTAATATCTCAAATTAGGATCAAATGAAATTTTAAATATTCCTTATATAATTAGGTTAAGCAAAGAAAAATTTTTGGAAAGGAATGAAGTAATATAGTAATAGCATCAATAAGATTTTCTTCTGTAGTAAAGAGCAGTCTCTCTTACCAGAAAAGAGAGGCGGGGGGTGGGGGGCGGGATAGATAGATGGGATCTCTACATTAATCGATTTGGACAAGAAGGAATTGTTTGAATAATAACCATCGTAAGATTATATGTTTGAATCACTAAGAAAATAAAAGCGATGAAAATGTATTTTTATATTCTAAAGTTTTCCTCCATTGGTTTCAATTTTCAAAAAAAAATATGGTTTTTTCTTCAAGGATAGTCCAAGATGAATGATTTCATCTGCTTTGCAAATCACTAAATACTCACTAGTTCATTGATTTTCTTTCTTACCATCACTACTCTTCAATGACTTCTGATTTTATTAAGTCATCGCCTCATCAATATGATGACATGTTGGGCTAATATACGACAAACGAATCTGTAATTATTTCGATGTCGTTCTTTAAATGACAAAAATGGTTTTACAGTTTTGTTTCAAAAGGTTAGAATATGTCCATCATTTTATTTAGTATGTAAATTGTACGATCATGGTTTTCATGAGGATCTCTCGCATTTAAATACAGTTTTTATTTACTTATCTTTAAATCATTTACAAATAGATTGAATTGACAATAAGTAAGTATTACATACAAATTGTTTGTGTAACCACAAGAAAAAAGTAAATCTATACAAGTAGATATTAATAGTTCATCCCAAATAAGCTTCTTATACAAAGCCAAGAATTATGAGACACATATACATACAGATAATGGTTATTAATTACAGTTACACATAACACTTCATGTAGTGTTCCACAACAGTGTACGTAACCTCTGGATAGAGTTTTGATGCCTCTTCTCCTTTTTCTCCTATTTCAAAATTCACAAGGCATCATTCATCGAATATGTGATAATAGTGACACACTCCAACATGTTCTGCTTACTCAAGCTCTGTTTTATATGTCAAAACAACAAAATTCCAATTTAGTTTTGGTAGTCTATTAATTGAGAAGTGCCATCAAATTAATTTGAGACAAAAGGGAGTACAATATGTGAGTTCTTATATAAAATGGATCTTACCCTTCATGGGAGCCAAAAATTCTTCTTTGAAAAGAGTTGAATTTTTAAGCTCTTTCCCAATGAGCTTTTCCCATATTTGAACAACTTCTCTTTGAGAAAGTACATTTTTCAGAGTCTAAGATAAAATGTTTTATTGAGTGTCCTTGGATCATCCATGGCCTTTATGATATATGTTGCGATATCATCTTCGTCCACATAAATTGCTGCAAAGTTAAACCAAGAGATATAGTGGTCAATTCTAGTTGTCTTATTTCTAAACGAATGACATAGATGAATCTTTTCTTTAATGTTTGATGGCATGTTTGAATTTTTTCCTTTTAAATATGATTTAATTATTGATGTGGCCTCTCGTGGAAAAAATGATTTTGGAAAATCAAAACTATTTTCAGTTAACAAATAATTAATGGCATGGATGAGTCTAAAATAATATAGATGAGCCTTTTCTTAAAGTTGGACAGCATATCTGAGATTTTTCCTTTTTTATTTTACAAATATCATTATGACCTTTTTTATTGCCCTCTCCAAGCAAGACAACAGATTCTGTTGAAGGAAGGAATTAGCAGACATAAGTGAAAGGAATTCCAGCTTCATCAGTTGCTTTCGTCACAACCATTTTATCATCAAATGTGATTCTACCTGACTCATTGCATTTTTCATTCTTGCTTGATCTGTTTCAAACTCAGATGGCAAAAATATCCGTACACTTTATTAGTCTATGTGAGAAAGCATGTCAAAATTCTTCGATTTAATATAGTCAACAATGATCAACTTAATTATCTAGAACCTATGTTGCCGGACTCATGAAAAGTGTCAGCGAGTAAGTGTCAGATTGGCCAAAAGTAGTGTATTTTTAGAGAATCTGACACGGATACGACATTCAAAGTGAAAAGTCTTTGCAACTTAGTCTAAAAAACACTCAACTATTAAAAAATTTTTTTTTCCAAAGTCATCCAAATGGCTCAAAGTAACTGCTTCAAGCAAGTCATAGAACCATTTTAACCTTACACTTATAAAAATGTCATAAAATATATTAATTTTATTAAACATTAAATGTTATTATTATATGAACACAAATATGAAATTACTAGCTTTTAATAAGACAATCAATGCTAAAAACTTTTGGTTTTCTTTTGTTAAATACAAGAGTTAGACAAATACATTAAACTAATTTTGTTTTAACATGTCGAGAAATAAAAGGTTATAAAAACTATTTTATATATAGACCAAATTCATCTGATTGTATTTTGATAGTTACTTTTTTTATTAATTGAATCATGTATATAAAGTAATAAATGAAGGGTCATGTATTTCGTTCTTTTCTTTAAACATTTACCTTGCTAACTCATATCTAATTACCTATTCAATTGATACTTAATATCTAAAATTTCCATACTTTTCATAATCATAATCTTCAAATATTAAATTTAGAAGCTTAAGATATATTTTGATATTTCTCTATTTTTATCTATATAAAATTAATATGTTTGGTCTCAATCATACTCAAGGTTATCCTATTCATTCTATACTTAAAGTTAGTGGTGAACAAAACCAAACTGCAAATTGAGTTAACCTGAGAGAAAAAATCCAACCAATGATTTAGTTTTACTTGGTTTGGTATTGGAAAAAACCCCGACTATATTCTGTTTAGTTTGGTTTAACTTTAAAAAGATCAAACTGAGACTATTATATATATATAATTTACCTTTTTAACTTATTATTTTAAATTATGAATTAGAATTTTTGATGGTCTATATATAAAAGCTATAGTCCATACATATTAGTAGGGATAATTACCTTTTTGAACTTTTTTACAAAATATTAACTATTTTTAAATATAGTTTTTATTATCTAGGAATACCATATTTAGAAAATATTTATCATCTATAGTAACTGTACTATGCATTAAAAGTGAATTATATATGTAATATATATGTATTATAAATGTATTATATTTAATTGGGTAAAATAAACTGCATTATGTGTTAAAAACAAATTATGCATGTAATATAGATGTATTATACTATATATATAAAAATGAATTTGCATGCAATATAGATGTAGTATAAGTGTTTTAAAATGTATTAAACTTATTTTAATAAAACATCTAAATTACATATTTAAATTAAATTATACATGTATTAAGATAAATTTATACAGCTTTAAATGATAAATAATTTTTAAATATAGCATATTTAGGTTAGTTTTCCAAGTTAATAACTTTAAAGCACAAATCTAAACTCAAATCAATACTGTCACGACCCAATCCAGGGGCCGGGACTAGTGCCAATAGGGCACCCAGACAAACATTAATCCGAATTACCAATTATAGCAGTCTAGAAATCTACCGAAAATTCGGCAAAGTTTCCTCTGTTTTACTGACTAACCTCACCTGGAAACAGCGAACCCAACAACAACAAATATCCATATACATACATATGCGGGCCGACAAGGTCACCGCGGCGATGGAACCGCCCAACAGAAGTATCATACATACGTAGTCATGTACATGCTATAACCCATACCCACATGTATCCATAGACCTCTATACAGACAAACAGAATCATAAGACGGGACAAGGCCCCGTCATATCCTCGAATATACATGAATATCAAGTACGAAAAATAAAGAAAGCGTGTAAATACCAACACTGCTCCGGAGTTAAAAGGAGCACTTCAACGGTGGGTGGAGATCCTAGGAAGACGGTTCTCTAACCTGCGCGTCGGTACCTGCGGGCATGAACGCAGCCCCCGAAGGAAGGGGGTCAGTACGAAATACGTACCAAGTATGTAAAGCGGAAAGCATGAAATATAACTGGAAATAATAATAATAATAATCCAAATAAAATATGTGAATCAAACCTATGTGCAAACCTCAAAATAATTTTCTGTTTAAAACATCAAAATAATGCCTATCAGACAGGAACAATGGCGACCTCCAAACTCGCGCCATACATAGCCTAATATCAAAAGGTTCAAATTTCTGAAAACTCCAACATAAGTTCAAACCGCAGCATAAGTGAGCCGAGGAAAGAGGTCCACGTACTCACGTACAACTGCAGTGTATGTGAGCCGAGGAAAGAGGTCCACGCACTCACGTACGATAAGTGTAGTAGTCATCATGCCCGGTAAGGGAGCCGAGGGAAGAGGCCCACACACTCACACTACCGAATAGGTGAGCCTAGGAAAGAGGTCTACGCGCCCACACGTCATGGTGCCCATATATCTCAACCTACTTCGGAATATATATACATATACCTATAACTATACATATGCACGATAATAATCGGCCCAGGAACCGGTGAACGAGACCAATCATGGCACGAGCAGAGTCGTGAGAATCATATGCATAAACAATTAGTTCCAAAAACTTAGTAATATGCAAATAATCATTTTTGAAATCAAAAAGTTATTCTTTTATGGAATTTTACCAAAGTTGCTCAAATTCATATTTAAAGGTAATTTCAGAACAAATTGAACTTATAGCTTTCCAACTATTTAATTCTTGTCAAATGAACACTATTCGTGGGTTCAAAAATTCAAAAATTAAAGATGAAGTAAATTTATCGTAAGATTGGCCAAAAATGAACATAAATTATTTTTAGACCCAAATTGTAAAAGAAAAGGGATTTTTTTTTTCAAATGTACGACGTAAACCAAGCATACTAAATCATGCCAAGAGACAGAAAATCTTTACATACCTCAATTTCGCTCGCCAACTAACTCCAACGCATGACCAATCCAACTTAGACTTCCGGACGTTCAAGGTCTACACAAATCACAATAACACCAACAATTAACAACCACATCGCGTCTTAACTCCTAACTTTTTAGTTCCAAATGTTATAAAAATTTCGGCAGCATCTCTCCTTATAATACGCAGCCCCGAGAATTCAACTCGACTTAAATAATCAATCAACACAACAACAACAACCTGCAATCTCAATCCAACATTTCCAACGCCATAAATATCAAAAGTACCACAAAATGTGATTTAGACATAAATGGGAAAAACAGGGAAGCCTTCATATCAACATATACTTGCCATATTCAATCCCTCCTACACACTCCGAAAACTATATTGCGTCACCCCAACACCCAACGCAAACTCCCAACGCTAGAAACATAACATTATGCCATCAACTAAGTTCTAATTCAAGCTATCTGTTACGTAAGCATTTAAATATATTTCTAACACTTCTTTCATCCCACAAATACAACTTTCATGACAATCAAACATAATTACGTAAGAAAAATCCAATCTATATACCATGTACGAAATTATTCCAATTTCAACCCCAACTCGAAATTCATGATTTGACTATCAA
>JAPFFP010080440.1:0-22496 GCA_026153255.1 Solanum medicagineum | reverse complement strand
ACTTATTTTCATTAATTTACACATTAACCGTACTAGTTTCCAAATTGACATTTCTCCCCCAATTACATTAATTCACGAGGTCTAACAGGCCCATACTGTCAACTCATGGAAAAACTTCTACTAGTCCATTTTTGAGTCCCACACTTGATGGACCAAATAACGGGTCATAAATGAACTTACAGGATGTAGATTAGGCTTGTAAAATGAATACAGAAACTCTGAAATTTGCCAAAACGTTTACGAGCGGGTTCCTATAGGCCGTGGAATCTTTTATAGGCCATAGATGGATCCATGACTTTAACATCGTTTCAAGAAGGATTATTTTAGTCTTTTCCTACCCTTTTAAAGCCTAAACTCAACGTTCTGACACCTATATAACAGCTTAAACATAACTATTTGGTCTTTAAGTTCAAAACATATTCCAAGACTTTGAACAAGGTTCCAAGACAAGAAAAGCTGGGGTTTCAAGAGATTTCAGTGCATTCTTTAAAATTCTTCAAGAATCTAAGTCTCTCAGGTATGTTAGGCTACTTATAGCATTGGACTGAGTTCATCCATGCGCCTCACATGTTGATTTCTTGTACTTGGGTTTGAGTAGAGTTTTACCCTAATTATTTAATTGAATTTGAGTTGTCTATTGTCCTATTGTGTTTCTTGTATATAAAAGTGTGTTAATGATCTTTACGAGTTGGGTATTTGATTTAATGCATGTTCATGTCTTCATTCAGATGAACCCTAACTGAGGACTAAATTTGATTTTATGCATTATTTTAAATTAAGATTTATGGTGGTTTTATATGTTAAACAAAGATGATTTTTAAACATATTTTATTGAGATTGCATGAACATGAGTTTTGAGCATAGATAATGAGTTTAGGAAGAGTCTTGAGGAGATGAGGCGTGTTTTAATGAGTTTTGATGAAATTCGGCATTAAGTTTAAACATTTGAGATGAGTTTAAATGAGACTTTTAAAGAGAATAATTTGGGAGTAGTGAGCACTAAGTAGGGTAAGAGGAGAACACCACAGAACTATGTTGCCCCCATAGAATAGTCGTCCAGTTAACTCTGATGACTCTTGTCCCAAAAAGATGGACAATACTTGAGGATCGAAAAATCAGAGGTGAGCGTCCTTACCTTAGCAAGTAATGGATGGGCAAACAATGATGTCTCTTTCTCGGTTAGAGAAATTTCGTAATCTTGCATAAATGATTTGACATGAGTTACATGCTAGAGTTTCTTTTAGGAGCATTGTTTTATGATATAAATTAAATGATTTTGCATGAGTTGCATACTATTGAGTTTACTTTCAAAGCATGACTTTATTGTTATATTTGCATGATTTACTCAGTTAAGTTGAGTTGAGTTGATTTTGAGTTGAGTTATATATTTGATAATATCCTTTCCCTTCCAGCCATTTTACATATCAGTATATTCCATGTACTGATATCCATTTCGACTCTTTTGTGGATGCAGAGCAAGTTTTAGAGGACTTCGGTAGATGCACCGTTGAGGTTCAATTCCATGCTTCCAGAGTTGGTGAGCCCTCTTTGCCTTCAGAGGATCCCTTTTACTTTCACTAAGTATGTTATTTTCTTTGAGTTCGGTAGCCATGGCCTATCATGGTACTATCTAGATGTTTAGAGGTAGAAGCTTCATAGATACTGAGTAGAGGATTGTTGAATATTTATTTTCCAAACTTGATCACGAGAAATCGTTTTGTAAGAGCTTTATTATTTCATTGACGCCCTTTTATTTGGAGTATTCTTCCATTGTTTAGTAAGTTGTGATAATGATGCCAGGTGGTTCTCTTTGGGAATCAGCAATGGTTTTTTAAGTGCTGGCCACACAAAGGGTATCCTCTCGGGTCGTGGTAGTTAAATCCTTACGCTATTTTCTTTAATTTTATGATTGATGCTAGTTACTCTATGATATTTCTACATCAATTATGCTATATTGATTGCTTCTATGTTGGTTGATTTTAATATCACTCTCCCATGTAGGATGGTGTTAAATTGCTTTTCATTGCAATGAATTATCACAAAACAATTAAAAATTATGAACTTTGAGATGGGTGGAGGACTATAAGGATATATAAGTTCCCTTAGTTAACAATTAAGTAAGAGCTCAAATAATTGTATTTCCGCTACATTTTACCAAATTGATAACCACAAAGTAAAGAAAGAGGTAAGGATTTCATTTGCCAAAGTAAAAGAGAAATGGAAAGTAAAGAGAATAGTTGCCTTGACTTACTGAAATAGAGTACTCAATCCAAAATCAAAAACCTTGAGGTCACCCAAAGCATCCAACAGTAAATGTTAGGTTGCACAAGAAAAAGAAGATTTGATTTCTATGCACTAACAGTGTGAAACTCTTGACATCATCATATCAAAGAGTTTTATATGATAACCCCAAAACAGTTTACTTTATTACCGTACTTGTATTATCTTAAAAGCCTTAACTCCAAAAATTGAAAAATAAATTACATAATTATCTCTCACTCAATTAAAAAGTTAAATTACTAAAAAGCTCTTAAAAAGAAAACGTAAATATCCTGCCTATTCATCATTAAAAATTAAAACAAATTGCGGCACTTTAGCAAAGGACACGCCTTTCTTGATTGTCATTGCTTTTGCGAAGGGTTGCTATGTTTTGGTTTACCCATGGATTCTCGCACTCATTCCTTACAAAATTCTCTCAACTTGTAAGTTCTCTCATCATCTCGTTCATCTTTTCTTCACGAATTCTTAATCCCTGCTTCAAGTTATAAACAATAACCCTAATTTACAATTATTATTTTTTTGTCTCCCAGTCTTTTTTTTTTACTTTTTCTCTTTTTCTTTGTATATATAGATTACATTTTATTTGGGATGGTTATATACATAAGGTTGGTTATATATAGTTTTTTGCACAATTTCTTTATGTGACTTGCTATTTCCTTTTCGTTAGACCAACCTCAAATGAGGTATATGTATATTAAAATTATTAATGATGTTGTCTTTCTGCGTGGTCAACTTTGTAAAGTATTAGTTCTTGTTCTGCTCATTCGTAATACTGTCATGTTGTGAGTGCAACAATGGCAGCAATGTTTTTTTGAGTTGTCTCTTCTGTAGTATATAAAGAAGATACTCATGTGTAGTATGAGCTACGATATGTTGAATAATGTGTGAGTTTGTCTCTTTTATTTTTATTACATAATGAATATTTATGTCTTCACAAAAATCTTGAATATGTTTCTATAAATAGTTGAAGCCAGATGTTGCAGTAATTATTGAGACGTAACGTCAAAAGTTTTTAAAAAAGAACAGTACTTATTATTAAAAAAAATTATTACATGTGTGATCATGAAAAGAAATAAAGAATTAGGCATGTATTCGAAGGGATGTTAACAAAATATAATTAAGAAAAGAACAATAATTACTATAAAACAATTATCACGTTTTGATCATGAAAAAAAAATAAAGAATTAGATATGTACTCGAAGGGATGCTAAAAAATATAATTAAGAAAAGAACAATACTTACTATAAAATAATTATCACGTGTTTGATCATGAAGGAAAATAAAGAATTAGGCATGTACCCAAAGGGATGTTAAAAATATAATTAAGTAAATAAAATGTGATTTTACTTTTATCATTCCACCTATCTATCTATATTTTCTATACCTATCTATCTATTTATCTACAAATATCTTCTATATTATATCATATTATATTATATTGATATAATAGCATGAATATATATATTGGTTGACCGAAATATTTTAAAAATATTGAGCAATTTTTATGCCCTTAATAAGTTCTTATTTATCTTTTAACTACTTAAACCTAAAAATCTAATAGAACATTGCGAAAAATTCAATTGCATATTAAATAAATAAAAGAAAATTGGACTACGATTCTAAAATTATAATCCTACAATTAGAAATAATAAACAACTCCTACGTCAATGCTATAATATTGTGTTAGTTTTCTAGGTAACGTTAATTTCCATTTAATCATCTTTTAACCAATGCCCTTCTCATCAAACTTCCTTTATTATATTTCTCTATATACTATCCCTATTTGTTATTATTTTTTCACTTTATTAAAATAAAAGTAATACGTTATTACTTTTGTGTGGGTTTGTGAATGATCATTAATGTCGCACCCCGATCCTGATTATGATGGCGCCTGCTAGGTCCCACCTACAGGCAAGTCAATTCTCAACTCAAGGTTACCTGTCCTAGCTCTTTAGTCCATACCAAATTGATACAATAATAACATATACGTCGGAACCTACCAAGAACCTGGAAGTCAACTCTACAGAGCTACAATAGACACAAGGAAATATCATATCATATATATATATATATATATATATATATATATATATATATATCAATAATCCTAACAATATACAACTAGGAGTGCACCTACAAATACCAAACTCTGTTGTATAAGACCAATGACTGGATGCAAAATACAACCATCAACTAGAAGGAGACTATGAAAAAACCAAAGCTATCGTTGCTCACGAGAAGTCTCCTAAGCGCTCCCAAAGTTCCCCAACTAAGCTATCAGGGACCGTACCTAGACCTACATTCTAGAAAGATGCAGAAGTAGGGGTGAGTACTAGAAAAGGCACCCAGTAGGCTTCATCGGTTGATCGAGTGAAATAGTAATCATATATAAATCCGGAATATAAGGAGAACTACACTAATGTAGCAAACTGAACTCAGATCAAGACATAAGCATGTCTAGAAACCCCCAAACCACAACTGAACCAACTAAAGTGAAGAGGAATGATAGCTTGAACCAACCCAAGTACTAATCATTAATACTAACCGACAAAGACTGCATAGGCTAATACCACACCTCAATGGAGGCATAGTGTTGTACGGGGGTGCAAGGCCCTAGTTTCTATGCCTGTACGCCAACTGGGCTTTCATAAGCCCAAAAGGTACACTAGCGTATAATGTAGAATCGACAGATGATCACATAATCCCCTAGAGACATTACATAATCCCAGAGAATGATCACAGAGCCAACTTTCTATATCATCAGAATAAGAGGTCAGTTGTACGCGGGTGTAAGGCCCTAGTATCTAAGCATGAACACTCCCCTGATCTAAGCCCCCATAAGCCCAAAAGGGCACATCCATGCATAATCATGGTGTGAACAAGCGAGTGGATTCACGGGTAAACAATTGGGCCTCTGGCCCTCACATCACAACTGTAACCGGGTCCCCGACCCGTCAAAAGTATTGTCACGCGCGAACCCAAACCCCTAATATCACCCGGGGACCCTAATCCCTTGGTCTCTTGACATGGCCTTCAGTCGTGCAGTCAACCAGGGCTTAGTGGTCCGACCATAAATGTAATGGTTGGACGTATCCCCTACTGGAGAATGAATCCCCCTATCATAACCAACAGTGTCTCTACATTAGAGTATCAATCACATGTCCTCCTCACAAAATATCACTCTCGCGGCCCAGCCCCACAAAATATTAGTCACGGAGTCCCTGACCCAAAAACTCAGTCGGTGTTCAATCCTCAGAATCTGCATCCGTGCCTGGCCCTACAGTCGCGACCACCAGGACTCAAACCATGGGAAATTCACCTAGGACTGGGACTCTCGAACGTGACCATCGAGGCTCACAACGACGGGGAACTTTATTTGGGATGTGAGATATCAACAATCACTCGCTCAACCAATCTATCCAGATCCGAAACTCCAAAGTCATATCGTGCCCAGAGTGAATAAAGGCAACAATAATTGCATCTTGACTTGAGTGAACATAGGTGACCATGGTCTCAACCTAGGTATCCCACAACATAAATCCAACAGAAACAATCACAATCACCACCTGTTCAGTAACAATAGATACCCCAGAATTGGATGGAAAGAACCAATGCGGAACAACTCTCAGCACTGCATCGAAGATATATCACTCAACACCATTGAGCCAAGCCTAACTAAGTCTAAGTATACCACAAACTCTTCAATCCCCAGTGCCCAGAGAAAACATGGACAACTATGGTACATCATAAGTATCCAGGATAACTAGACTCTGCATAGTATATCTATACCAGAACCAGGCCATAGTATGACATATAATTAATACAAGGACTCCTAGTCCGCATATCTCGATAGCAACAAGCAAAGCTCGATCATTCCAGTGCAAGTTAGGTTAGTCCGCATGCCTTCTCTAGGCATTAGCTCATATTCGGCCCTTAAACTCATAGGGCAGTATCAGTATAACATATGCTAAGGCCCAAGAGGGAAGATAATCAGAAGGATATCACCTACCCAGAATCATATCGCAGTCCTGCTGCTAGTCAGGACATCGCCAAGGCAACCATGTGTCATCCCACTAAAAAGTACCCCTCTCTAAATAGGATCCCATACTAAGAACTAACTCACACTGCTAGTATCTCATAACAAATATTCCCCAGAGACCTGTAAGATGAAACCTGCCCCTCATTAGTATGCTCAAACTCCTGTCTCAAACCTACCAATGGCTCAGTAACAATGCCTCCTATATAATATCACGCAAGAGTCCCTTAGGGCTGCACTATACTCATCCTCAAAAGATGGCGTGTCTCTCTAATCACTAGCCAGTGACACAAGTACATAATAGAAAACAACAGTATATAGGATTATATTGACCAGAGGGAAACACAGAATCATGTTTAATAAGGTAATTCTACCAGAAGTACTAAGAAAGAATATAGATAACCGTAGCCACATCATGGATATATAAACCAACCAGATATAGATACTAGCTTCAGCGCATAAAGTGGCATGTAATCACAGGTCAACCTTAATAGCTAGTATATTAATGTAGCCTCAGACTACACACACATACAAGAAAGATTCAAGTTCAGTGTACATACCTGTCACATGTTGACAACTCTAACCAACCCCTTTCAAGCCCTTTCGTAGACATATAATATAAGAACTCAGGTAATATAGCAGTTCCAGCCAACACATTCCTGAATACAATAACTACCATCCCATAACATTCTATATACACAACATAAAAATCACACCCAGCCATATACAACAGATACTCCACAACGCAATCCATAAATAGTACTACATATTCCAACTCAAAGATGCGAATATTCCAGCTCAGTCTAGGGTTTAGAGAAAGCCTAGCCTACCTGGCATTTGACGTCTCTTGCTTAGAGTCAATCTAGCCAGGCTTTTCCCCTCTGAATAACTTTATGATGCTGCTCAGCTATTAAAAAATAAATCACAAGATCATTATGGTTGATTTAGCTGTAAAAGCTTAGGAAATAGGTGAAATTACATCAATTAAGACTAAAACAGGGAAAATTGGGGCCCACGCTCGAAATACTGAACCAATTCCCATAAAATAATCCCCACATCACCCCGAGTTCATAACAATAAATTTGGCCCAAAACGAACCATAGAAGACTAAGAAAAGGCCTCAAGAAATAGTTAAAAACTTAATCGAAAAAATATTTTTTTCAAAACTTTCTCGGTCAAAATTCTCAAAAGCCAGACAAAGTCAACAAACACCTAGGATACCACAGCATTCCTGTCACGCCCCGAGAGGGGATCAAAGACGTGGCCGGCACGCAGAGACTATTGCTAGTCCCCAAGGCGAACCACTTGGCCATATCACATTCATTCAATCAATAATCTTACTAACCAGCAGAAGATAAGGAAGAATAAATGGGCACATCTCACCATGTAGTCTCAACAATAATATAGGAAAAGGCTAGGAAAAGAACTAGCTCACAATCTGGACAATCAACATTGGACTCTAGTCTGTGAAGTCTCTATCACTATTAAGTGGTGCCAATGACAGACCCATGACTGACTCAATCAAAATAAAAGATAAGAAACTTTAATTCTAAAGCATGAAGAAAAATAATGTAACAAATCCTTTGAAATAGGGGAGGCTCACCAATCTGTTGAATGCTTGAAGATCCTCAATGATTTGCTTGCTGATGACATTTATCCTGCATATCTACACCATAATATGATACAGTCCAAAAGGGGACGTCAGTACTTGGAATGTACCGGTATGTAAAAATGCTGAGTGAAACCGAAATAGGTAGAACAATATAGAAACAATATCAACTCAACATAGAAAGCAATGAACATGTCAAATGTCTACCTAAAGAAAGAATAAAGAGTAGACAATTGACCCATCAACTCATCAATCAAATCAGACTCATCTCAGAATGACTCATCTTAACCCATCTCATCACATCTCATCTCTTCTCATCACATCTCGACTCAGAGTACTCAAGGTAGGAACTTTCTGGGAGTTTATCTTATCTAACTACAATCACTTATGAGCCAGTGATCGTACAACAAGTCGTCGTTGTTGCCATAACTATCCCATACTTGCTCGGTAGGGGATGAATCGAATCCACTAGGGACCCCAGCTATCTGTTAAAGTTATGTCCACTATTGTTTCAGGGATTCTATCCAGAGGAAACCATATTGAGACATAATGGTTCTAATCCTCACCTACGCTTGGCTACATAGTTTGATGAGTGCAAGGTGGACTAACTCTTACTCTTATGGTGTTCGATACTCCTCCCATGACTCAATTCTCATAAAATAATCCAGCCAAATAGTACATCTCAATTTACTCATCTTAACTTAGCCTTGTAAAGGCTCCCATCATTCAACCGAACCAATCAAACCATCTCAATCAACCTCATGGAGGCTAATCTTTCAGTCAGTCTCGTAGAGACTCTAATCATCTCATCAATCAACATCTCAATCAATGGCTCAAGGATTTGAACAATCTTTAGGGAATAGTCGAATAGAAAAATCGTTAGACCTTCATTTATGGAAACTCATGGGACTATCAAGTTCTATCAACTCATCATCATTCTCACGTCTCAATATCAATCACAATCACAATCACATTCTCAATCAAGGCTCTAGACTTAATCCCTATCTTCTTTCATGCAATCTTTATGAAATAATAAGTAGGGTTTATGCAATAATTCATGTTAAACATTCAATTCAAAAAAACAAGTTTGTGATGATCATTAACATATGAAAATACGTACAATTTATATAGTTTTCAAGAATGAAATCAAGAAAATCATGCATATGGACTCAAGAACCTTCAATCAACCATCTAAGACCATCTATCAGGAACATAAGAGAACAATATCATGTTTTTGTTTAGCCTTACATACCTGGAATGAAGCTCTTCAACCCACCCGTCAAGAGTTCTCCTTGAATTCTCCAATCTAACGTTCTTCTTTCTTCTCTCTCAAGCCCTAACTTTCAAGTGTTGTGAAGAAGGACATAGAATGGTTTTTTTGACCCTATTTACTCATCAAAATGACCTAAAGGAGTCATGTTTCAGGTTTTGGAGGGGTTAGGAAAAGTCTGGAATGCCCCTCGAAAGATTTAAAATTTTAAACTTTGGTAGAACAGGTCGGGATAACAAGTCTGCGACGCAGACCTGTCACGCACTTGTGAAATTTTAGAAATTCATTCTCGTCGAAAAATTGCGAAAATATATAAGTGTTGGTCCACAACGGGTTTGCATTGTGGAGCTGTCGGGTACCCTCACTGTTTTGGGTCCACATTGCGGCCCTGTCGCTTACCCTTACTGTTTTTGGTCAATTTTATGAAAATCAATTTTTGACCTAGGTTCTCCTAAATTGGATCGAGACCGTCTTCTGATTCGATTTTTCATGCTGATCGTAAATTTGGTCTCGAATTTCCAATTCGAACTTGGGAAGAATTGTTACGCGCATGTCTCCAGTCGATGGGTATTTTGGTAATTTTAACGGGTGTTACATCATCTCCCCCTTGGGATCATTTGTCCTCCGATGATGAGTAAGGGTGGATATCAAGGCATGAATAGACTCAAGACTCCTCTCAACATTCAATCTATCTTTCAACTCCTCATTTTTATCAACAATCTCTATTCGGACTCGCGAATAGACAATCAACAAGAAAATACAATCAATTTGGTCAAGGGTACGGAATTTACCTTCAACATTCTCATCCATCGGCATGAATAGATGTGGATATTTTTCTTTTATCTCTTCCTCAGCTTCCCATGTGGCCTCCTCAATGAATTGATTCCTCCACAGGACTTTGACTGAGGCTATCTCTTTGGTTCTCAATCTGCAAATCTGACGATCAAGGATTTGGACAGGAATTTCTTCATAGGCTAAACTATCCTTCACTCTGATGCTCTCCACAAGGATTACAAAATTAGGATCTCCCAAGCATTTCTTCAACATCGACACATGAAACACCGGATGAATACCATCTAACTCGGAAGGTAACTCTAATTCATAGGCTACCTTCCCAACCCTCTTTACAATCTGATAGGGTCCAATATAACATGGACTCAATTTACCCTTCCTCCCAACTCTCATGACACCATTCATAGTTGACATTTTCAAATATACCCAGTCATCCATTTCGAACTCCAAATCTCTCCTCCTCACATTGGTGTAGGATTTCTGGCGACTTTGTGGAGTCTTCAATCACTCTCTAATAATCTTAAGCTTCTCTATTGCTTGATGGACAAGGTTAGGCCCAATCAACTCTGCTGCTCCAACCTCGAACCACCCAATTAGTGATTTATATCTCCTCCTATATAAAGTTTCATAGGGAACCATCTGAATACTTGCATGATAACTATTGTTATATGCAAACTCAATCAACAGTAGGTGCTCATCTCAATTTCCTTTGAAATCAAGGATGTCGGCTCTAAGAAATCTTCTAATGTCTGAATTGTATGCTCTGCCTGGCTATCGGTCTGTGGATGAAAGGTTTTACTCAAATTCATCTTCGTACCTAATCCTTTCTGAATGATCTCCAAAATTAGGAAGTGAATTGGGCTACTCTGTCCGTGATGACGGATAAGGGCACCCCATGCAACCTCAAAATCTCTTGGATGTACATCTTGGCGTAATCCTCTGCCATGTTTTTTGTCTTAATTGCTAAGAAGTGAGCCGATTTAGTCATCCGATCCACAATCATCCATATCAAATCATGTTGCTTTTGAGACCTCGAGAGACCAGTAACAAAGTCTATATTGATCGTCCCCCACTTCCATTCAGGAATCTCAAAGATTTCAGCTAATCCACATGGCCTTTGGTGCTCAACTTTCACTTGCTAACAGTTCTGGCACTTGGAAACAAATTCGGCAATATCCTGTTTCATTCCACTCCACCAATAAACTTCTCTCAAGTCATGGTACATTTTTGTAGAGCCAACATGAATGGAACCTAGTGCTATGAGCTTCAGCCATTATTCTATCTCGTATACCATCAACATTTGGGATGCACACTCTATTTTGGTACCTCAACACTCCATCTCCCTCTTTGGAGAAGACAATCACTTCCTGTTTGTGGACGGCCTCCTTCAATTGGAGTAAGACAGGATCTCGGTCTTACTTTTCCTTCATCTCTGCCACCAAAGATGAAGCAAACCCATTCTGGATATTAACTCCTCCCTTATCATTCTCCTCAAGTTGCACTCCCAATCGAGCTAACTGATGCACTTCTTTAGCTAGCTCCTTCTTCCCCTCCTCAATATGGGTCGTGCTGCCCATTGACAACCTGCTAAGGGAATCAACAACAATCTTAGCTTTACCTGGATGATAGAGAATGCTCATGTCATAATCCTTGAGAAACCCCAAACATCTTTTTTGTTGCAGGTTGAGCTCTTTCTGACTGAAGACGTATTGCAAGCTCTTGTGGTCCGTGAACACATCCACATGCACTCCATACAAGTAGTGACACCAGATTTTGACTGCGAACATCCACGCTGCCAACTAAAGATCATGTCTTGGATAATTCGTCTCATAAATCTTAAGTTTTCTGGAGGCATAGGCTATCACCTTCCCTCTCCGTATCAACACACATCCAATCCAACTCTTGTAGCATTGCAATGGATCACAAAAGTTTTTGTTCCATCAGGCAAGTTTAGTAGTGGTGCAGTAGTCAATCTAGTCTTTAACTCTTGAAAATTTTTCTCACACTCATCGGACCACTGAAACTTGACCTTTTCCTGAGTCAACTTTTTCAATGGTGCAGATAAGGAAGAAAATCCGTCAACAAATTGATGGTAGTAGCCTGACAACCCCAAGAAACTCCTTATGTCGGTTAGAGAGGTTGGTCTGGGCCAGTTCTTAACTGCTTTAATCTTTTGAACATCTACTCGGATACCATCACTAGAGATAATATGGCCTAGAAAAGCAACATATTTAAGCCAGAATTTACATTTCGAAAACTTTGCATACAACTCATGGTCCTTAAGAGTTTCAAGGATGATTCTGAGGTGATTTGCATGATCCTCTTCATCTCTTGAATACACAAAAATATCATCAATGAATACAATCACAAACATATACAGATACTATTGGAATACCCTAGTCATCAAATCTATAAAGGCTACAGGTGGATTAGTCAACCTAAAGGATATGACCAAGAACTCAAAATGTCCATATCTAGTCCTAAAGGTTGTCTTTGGAATGTCACATTCCCTCACTTTCAACTGATGATAACCAGATTGGAGGTCTATCTTTGAGAAACAAGAGGCATCTTGAAGTTGGCCAAACAAGTCATCTATCCTTAGGAGAGGATACTTGTTTTTTATGGTGACCTTGTTCAGTTGCCTATAGTCAATACATATTCTGAGAGACCTATCTTTTTTCACACGAATAGGACACGGGGTTCCCCAAGGAGAAACACTTAGCTTATGAATCCCTTCTCTAACAAATCTTTTAACTGCTCCTTCAATTCTTTTAGTTCAGCGGGGGCCATCCTATAAGATGGAATTGAGATAGGCTGGGTATCGGGAAGAACCTCAATCCCAAAATCAATCTCCCTATCAGGAGGGACTCTGGGCAGATCCTTAGGAAACACTTCTGGAAACTCATTCACGATTAGAAATGAATCAAGAGTTAGGGACTCAACATCATCGGATTTAACTCTTACGAGGTAGTAAATATACCCCTTATAATCATCTTTCTAGCTCTAAGATCTAAGATACACTTTCCTTTAGGTGTTACGGAATCAGCCTTCTACTCTAGAACCAGTTCATTTGGAAATTGGAACTTACGGTTTGGGTGCTACAATCAACGGAGGCATAACAAGCATGGATCCAATCAACGCCGAGGATCAAATCAAAATCAATCATATCTAACTCAGTTAGATCAATGATGGTATCCCTATGATGGATGGATGCTACACAAGCTCTATAGACTCTCTCACTGGAGTAGAAACATCAAAGGGTTCAAGATGACTCTTAGGGGTTCTATCAAATCTACTGGCCACATAAGGAGTTACAAAAGATGATGTGGCATCAGGATCCATCAACACATAACAATGAATAGAAAATACTCGAATCATACTCGTCACAATATTTGGGAAGTTCTCCTGATCATGTTGACTGCCCATGGCATCTAAACGGTTTGTAGCTCCACTTATGCCTGAAGTGGTGCCTTTCTGATTCCCCTTAGCTGGCGAGGCGGGTGCAGAAGATTGAGCCCGATCAGCCCACTTTGGGCACTCTATTTCATAGTGGCCTGCTTGGCTATATTTGAAACATACATCACTCCCTTCATGACATCTACCCATCTGTAACTTGCCACATGTACCACAGGGTGGTTTACCTCGTGAACCTTGAGCCATACTAGCTTGTGACTGAGACCCACGGGCTCCAACATTATGAGACCTCTAGGTACAGGTGCACTAGCAAATGATTGTTCTAGAAACCGATTTCCATTACCTTTCTTTCCAAAATTATGGCCGGATGTCTTAGATTTCTTACTTCTGAACTCTTCCTTATCATGTTGCCTCTCCTCATCAGCTTGTTGCATGAATGTCATCAATCTCCCAATATCCATATCACTCACGAGCATTGCTCCCCGAATGTCATCAATCCCCTAATATCCATATCACTCACGAGCATTGTTCCCCTCGCATCTCTCTTTGGCCCTCTATTTAATCCATCAACACACATCCCCATCCTCCCCCTCATATCAGCAACCATATCCGGAGCAAAGAGAGATAATTGTGTGAACTTCAGCCCATACTCTTGTACAGTCATAAAGCCCTGTTTCACGTTCAAAAACTCCCTCACCTTTTCCTCTCTCCTCTCCCTTGGGAAGAAACGTCCCAAAAAAGCTTCCTCGAACAAAGACCAAGTCATCACGGAGGCATTCTCCTCTCTACCCTTCTTCCACTGGTCGTACCACAGTCTAGCCACCCCCTTTAGTTTATAAGAAGCCAACTCCACTCTATCAGCATCAGCTACATGCATCACTTGGAACACTTTCTGGAGTTCCTCTACATAGTTCTTAGGATCCTCAGTGGATGCAGACCCTGTGTACTCAGGCGAATTCATCCTTAAGAATTCCCACAATCTAGAAGTGTCATGGGCATCCTGTCGGGCCGCTCCTGGTCTCGCAGCAGGTGTTGTGACAACTTGGGCTAGAGTTTGGATAGCCTGGCAAAGCTCAGCATTGGAGACCTCATCTTGCACGGGCTACGCAATAGGGATAGCTTGTTCCATGGGCACCTCATGTCCTTGAGGCTCAGATGGATTGACATTCTATCAGGCGAGACATCCTCTACCTCTGGTGGCTCTTCTGGGAGGCATGATCACAATTCTGCAATGCACAAAGCACGAATTAAAATAGAAATTTCATAGGGTATAGCTCTATAGCACGATTCAGGGCATGAATGAAGGGAAACAATTCCTAATGTCCTATAGCCTCTTGTTTATCATGTGTGGTTGGCAACACTCCTATAAACAAGACTCTACTAGACATGGCTTCAAAGACTCCCTAGGACAATTGAACTCGTGCTCTGATACCAAGTTTGTCACGCCCCAGAAGGGGACCCAAGATGTGGCCGGCATCCAAAGACTATTGCTAGTCCCAAAGCGAACCACTTGGCCTCATCACATTCATTAAATCAACAATCTTACTAATTAGCGGAAGATAAGGAAGAATAAATGGGCACATCTCACCATCTAGTCTCAACAATAATATAGAAAAACGCTAGTAAAAGAACTAGCTAATCTGGACAATCAATATTCGACTCTAGTCTATGAAGCATTTATCACTATTAAGTGGTGCCAATGACATACCTACGACTACCTCAATCAAAATAAATATAAGCAACTCCAAAACTAAAGCATGATGAAAAATAATCTAATGAATCCTCCAAAGTAGGGGAGGCTCACTAATCTGCTGAACGCTAGAAGATCCTCAACGATTCACCTACTGACGACCCCTATCCTGCGTATCTACATCATAATATGATGCAGTCCCAAAGGCGATGTCAGTACTTGGAATGTAATGGTATGTAAAATAGCTGAGTGAAACCGAAATAGGTAGAACAATATAGAAACAATATCAACTCAATGTAAAAAGCAATCAACATGTCAAATGTCCATTTAAATAAAGAATAAAGAGCATACAATTGACCCATCAACTCAACAATCAAATCAGACTCATCTCAGAAGGACGCATCTCAATCTATCGTATCACATCTCATCTTTTCTCATCACATCTCGACTCAGAGTACTCAAGGTAAGAACTTTCTGGGAGTTTCTCTTATCTAACAATGATCACTTATGACCCAATGATCATACAACAAACCACCATTGTTGCCACAGTTGTCCCATATTTGCTAGGTAAGGGATGAATCAAATCCACTAGGGACCCCAGCTATCTGTTAAAGTTAAGTCCTCTATTGTTATAGGGACTCCATCTAGACAGAACCATAATGACACGTAATGGTTCTAATCCTCACCTATACTTGGCTACGTAGTTTAACGAGTACGAGTTACTCTTACATTTTCGGTGTTCGATACTCCTCCCATGACTCAATGCTGATAAAACAATCCATCCAGTCAATACATCTCAATTGACTCATCTCAACTCAACCTTGTAAAGGCTCTCATCATTCAATCAAACTAATCAAATCATCTCAATCAACCTCATGGAGGCTAATCTTTCAGTCAGTCTCGTAGAGACTCTAATCATCACGTCAATCAACATCTCAATGAACAACCCAAGGATCTGAACAATCATTAGGGAACAATCAAATAGATAAATCGTTAGAGTTCATTTTGTGGAAACCCATGGGACTATCAAGTTCTATCATCTCATCATCATTCTCACATCTCAATCTCAATCACAATAACAATCACATTCTCAATCAAGGCTCTAGACTCAATTCGTATCTTCTTTCATGCAATCTTTAAGAAATAATAACTAGTGTTTATGCAATAATTCATGTAAAATATTTAATTCAAGAAAACAAGTTTGTGATGATCATCAACATATGAAAGTACGTACAATTTATATAATTTTCAAGAATAAAAGTAAGAAAATCATGCATATGGATCATGAACCTTCAATCTACCATCTAAGACCATCTATGGGGCACATGAGAGAAAAATCTCATTTTTTCGTTTAGCCTTACATACCTGGAATGAGGCTCTTCAAATCACCTGTTAAGAATTCTCCTTGAGTTCTCCAATCTTACGTTCTTCTTTCTTCTCTCTCAAGCACTAACTTTCAAGTGTTGTGGAGAAGAACTTAAAATGAGGTTTTTTACCCTATTTACTCATCAAAACGACCTAAAAGGGTCATGGTTCAAGTTATGGAGGGGTTGGGAAAAGTTCAAAATGCCCCTCAAAAGATTTAAAACGTTTAACTTTGGTGGAACAGGTCGGGATAACAGGTCCGCGCGCACCTGTGAAATTTTAAAAATTCAATCCCATCAAAAAATTGAGAAAATATATACGTGTGGGTCCGCGATGGGTTCGTGTCGCAAAGCTATCGCGTATCCTCGCTGTTTTGGGTCCGCAATGGGTCCACGTCGTGGCCTTGTCGCATGACCTTACTGTTTTTGGTCTATTTTGTGAAAATTAATTTTTGACTCGGTTGCTCCTAAATCAGGTCGAGTCATTTTTTGACTCGATTTTTCGCGTTGATCGAAAATCTGATCTCGGATTTCCCATCAATGCTTGGGAAGATGCGTTACGCGCATATCTTCGTTTTAGGGGTATTTTGGTAATTTTATTGGGTGTAACAGTTCCTCTCGAAATGTAGAATGATATAGACAAAAATTTTACTTAATTATATTAAGAAATGACAGAGATATTTCAATATAAAGTTTTCACTCATCTCGATATGTCAACGAAAAAAAGTGGAGATTTACTTTAAAATACATGTCAAATCCCGAATGTGACTTCTCCATGACGTTTCTTGCTAAAAGTCAAGTTACGTAGCCTTTTGAATCACTAAAATTGGATGAAAAATGAACTCAAAATTGTGATGCAAAGTTGGAGGAATATATAATATATTTTCCCGGGAACAACATATATATAGGGGGTGACAGTGCTGACACGTAGCAAATCCTGATTGCGCCACGTGTTAGCGCGAAGGCCTAATACCTTGCCCCTTCTCTCCTTCCATTCTTCCTTCAACCTCTTCTTTATCATTTTGTGCTTGTTCGGACTCTGATTTTCACAAATAAACTATGTAACCCAATAATTTTGATGTTTTCGATCCAATTGTGTAGTTGAAATTTTCAATGGAGCTTCCTACGATAAAGTTAGGATCTCACTTCTTTATACACAACTTTTAACAGAAAGCCCCTAGCATGTCAAATCACATCCGCACGTCCTTGGAATCAAATGAAGTGTTGTCCTAGACCCAAAATTGACTTTTCAAAGCTAACTATGCTATCAAATTCTCATCTGGGGCATAGTTCCTAAGGGCATTGACTGGGTCAACTATTAATCGGTTCCAAAGGTCAAATTTGCAATCCGTGATAATTGCACCGGACATGGTCCTAGCCTAGTTCGACCGTTCTAAAGTTAATGAAATCATCATAATTCCATTTCATGATCGTTTACTAGGACTTTATCTGAAAACTCATTTTATGAATATAACTTTTTGGTTAACTCAAAAATCCACAAAATCAAATAAGAGACTAATAATCACCCCAATAGACCTGAGGCCATTATACATATGCTCAAATCAACATAATAATAGCAAAATCAGTTAAATGACCTGGAGGGTCACAATTAAAATTTTGTATTTGCCGAATATTCAAATTGATGATTTAAATAACTTGTATCTTTGGGAATCAAAATTGTTACTATTACACGTAAATGAACAATGTGTCTTCCTATGTACATATATGATATTATTAAATTTTAATTATCAATATGAGTGCAAAATATTAATTAGAATTTTTTAACTATGAATAAGGTATGCAACATTATAAAGCTAGAGGTTGTACCCTATATATTTTTCTTAATCACCTTATTTGCAATAGGTTATCTTCATATTAGAAAGCCGTTTTTTCTTTAAATAGACTGAAAAGAAAAGTAAGACAAATAAATTGAAATAGGAAAAGTAAATCAAAGGAATATACAAATGCATAGAGTTGGTCGTTCTGTCTCAAGACACATACGTGAAATTTGAACGCCGTGTAAGGATTGATCTTATTAGAGGAGAACATGGTATCTTCTTCAAAAGTTTAAGTTATATAAAAAAGAATTGATTTGTGAAATTGAAAATGTTGTGAAAGACTAAACATAATTTAGATATATTAATATATCTTTTATTTATTTATTATATCCTAAGAAACAGATACTTAAAGGTCCAGTTGAATGAACATTCTCCTTTTAGATTTAAATTATTGTTCCTTCATAAAATAATTAACTAAATATTCACTTGCTTTTATTAACGTGCAAGCACGTTTGTAGAAAGTAGTATAAGTAAAATCACAAAAAACAATAGAGTAGAAGTAATAGGAATAGAGAGAGGAGCAAAAGGATTAGAAATAATCTTGTTGCAACGCTCCTCACCTTTATGTCTTTGTGCTACAACAGCAGAACAGTATTAATAAGTTGCTATAAATACTTCTTTGCATCTTCTTCATTCATTCGCCCATAATTTACCTTTACGCCAATAAATCATGTAATAAGCTTTAATCAGAGTCAAAATTCTCACAAAAATTTGTAAGTACCAAATGAGTTTGAACTCACAATTTTATCAGATAAATCTCTACCTGTAAAAAACTTGGTAACAGTTACTAATATCTTTGTCTCGCTTAACATAACCTGCAGCAAATGAAAATTGGTGTTACCATAGAGATATTAATAATTGACCTTGAAAAATTGCTAAACATATGGAATTCACTCCATTTGATGTCTACAAATCTTGTGCTCTTCTTTTCACATTGTCTTTGTAGTCACTGTTTTCTTCAAGTGGAAGACTCCTAAAATACAATTTTCTTGCTTTCCGTTTATTTATTTCCCGATTTGGTTTAGTAATAAGTTTATGGTGATTTTTCCTTTGTTTTTCTAGTTTGGTTTTGTCAGAACCCATACTAAAGGAAAAGGGAGAGAAAAAGAGGAAGAAAAAGAGACTTCTTTCTGAATAACTGATCTGAAAGCAGATGATTTTTGTTTGTGTGTTATTTTAATTTGTGACTGATCTGATCAGACACATTCAAATTTTATCTTTTAATGGTTCTCTATTGTATTGCGATTTTAGCCCTTATTTCACTTCCGCTCAGATTTCAACTTTAACAATCCATTTATAAGTGTTTAAAAGCAAATGCAGGCGAACAATCTAAAAGCAAATGCAGGAATCGAATGGAGGCGAAGGAGGAGAAAGCATGTGATAATAGAAAGTTAAGAAATCAAATCCAAAGTTGAAGATAGAAACGATAGATTACCTTAACATTATGGTAGTAGTTGAAGGCTAAGAGTTAAAATCCAAAAACTTTTGTCTTCTTCACAAGGAAAAATTGAAGAAGATATACTATAGTGAAAGTGAAAAGTTGAGTAGTTAAATATAAAGACTTAAACAAGGAGTTATTTTTTTCTAATTAGAAGAACTTGGACTGAAGTCTAGGATAGGGAGAGAAAGGGGATAAATCTAGATAGTTTGACACATATTAAAATGTATTTATGTATTCAACTAATTTTTTTAATTTATAATAAATTTTATTTCAAAAATAAAAACATTCAATTCTCTCATTACATCATCATATCATCGTCATATACCATTAAAAGTGGGAAGCTCTAAAGTGAAAAATTTAATTACCATATTACCCTTACACTATAACAAATATGTAATTAATTAAATTATTAAATTATAATCAAGTCATATCTTACTAATATTTAAAGTGAAAAAGTGTCAAGTCAAAAGTTAAAAATCTCAAAAGCCACTCTTTTAACTCTTTTAATTCCCTGAAGCTTGCTGCATTTAAAAAAAATTGTTAATTACTAAAAGTTTTAGGAACATGAACCATCAGAAGGTTTATGAAATTAAAATAAAACACATTGATTAAACATTTTTTATGTATTCAAGTCTTTTTATCTTTTTGCAATCCCATTATTTTATTTATTCAATATAGATATGAAGAGAATGTGAACACACTATTGCATGGTTCGTATTTAGCTTATGAAGCATTTGAAAAGAAGAAGAATAAAAAAGAACGACTAATGATAATGAAATATTATCTCCACTTTTAGTATTTTTATCTTCTTTCTTGATATATGTTAGTTTTCATAAATACATTTGTGTTTCATGTGTGGAAGTTTTTTTTCAAATTTTTTTTTTTAATAACCTCAATTGCAGTAGTCGAAGAACAATGATGGGACTAGCTAGGAGAGGTGTCATTTAATACGAGGAGGCATAAATTTCAAACTCTCTTTTTTTTTCTGCAAGGTTTGCTCATGGTATTTAGCTACAATTTTTATAGTCTTAACACTTTTTGTAATAAATTCATGTATTATTCTTTTAGGATGAGTCGAAGAATAACATGTTCTCAATAATTTTCTCAATTAACTCGAATAGCTATGTTTTAAATTTAACTAATTTATCGAGAATACTAACAATAGGACCATTATGTGAAATGACATACGAGTGGAATAAAATTTCTTTTTTATTGATTGATCATCAATTAGTTAGTTTATTTATTAATTCTTGAATATATCTTCATGTTGGTTTTGCATATATTGATCTAAAAACATTTTTTTCAGTAGAATTTTCTCCGAATTTATTTGGCCAAGAAGAGAGCAGTAATGCAAAAGAAGAAAGAAAGGGTGCATTCTTTTCTCATTTTTTCTTGCATTTATTTACCACTTTTGAATTTATTTATTCCTACTATAATATTAAAGTCTCATTTTTCGCTATATCAACTTTTTATATTTCTTCAAAAAATGCAGGAGAGGGTCAGCCCTTTGTTGAGTACTTCTTTTCACTCTTATATTATTATTGTCCCTTTTTTGAGTAACATGATTCAAAATATGCATATGTTATGGCATTGAAATTCAGAACATTTGAATTTAATGATTGTTCAAAAATATAATTGCATGGAAGAAAATTGTGTACTTGAGAAAATTCAACTTCAAACATTAGCATCTCACAATAATTGCATGTATATAAAACTCAATTTGGTTGAATCGATATATTTCTAAGCTAAAATAATTTTATTTTTATTTTAAAGTTTCTTTTTTTTTCCTAACTCATAAGAATTCTGGCTTTTTAACTATTGAGATTTTGTCTCCAAAATTCATTGAGATTATCAATGTTGATGTTGTACCAGGGGTGACAATAGCCTAGAGTCTTTTTTCTTAGTTTTGTTCATTCTGAAAGTTGCCTTCAATAATGAATAAAATGAAGTTTTAGTATCTTCTATTTTGGAACTTAATTTTGTAAGTATATCGAAATTTTTTGAATAATGACAAGGGACAAATGCAATGCACGTTATCAGAAACTTGTTAGTAAAAAGCAAACATGACATGTGAATCGCAAAGTAATTATTACAAACAAGATGTTTTCATTATTTCTAAAATGCGAGATATTGTACTAGATTTTTTAATTACTATTGTTAGGATTTTACAGGCCCAACTATGTTGTTTTGATGATGATAAACAGGACATGGTCCAGGCTGTGTACCGACAATCAAAAAGCGAAATCAAACAAAAAGTAGGAGAACCGCATAAGGAAACGGGGTTGGAATAGGACTCAATAAGGAAGCCAAATTAGAATAGGAATCCCACAATGAAAAGTGTACATTCCATATATACTCAAAGAAGGAGTCTAATTAAGGAACAACTCTAGGGTCAACTATAAAAACAACTATTAACCCTAGTAGTTGCAACTTTTGTAATTTTGAAAGAGAAAAGTTCATCACGCACGAGCAACAGGCACGAGAGCATTCAAGCAAGATCTAGAGTTAAGTTCTTTTTGTTTGTTCAATTGTTGCAATCTTTTTAGAATCATTATTGAGTGACAATAATTCTAAGATATTGTTTTTCTTTGAGAAAGTTATTGTTGAGAGTGGATTTGGCTCTCGTTTATTGAGAGCTGAGTGAGTGGAGGTTGGTGTGTTGAGTGTTGTGATTTTGTAACCTTGTGTTAGAACTCATAAGTTTTTAATTGGTTTAATTTGGGAAAGTATGGTGATAAGCTTGAGTTTGGCAAATGAAAGAG
>JAPFFP010080430.1:0-22499 GCA_026153255.1 Solanum medicagineum | reverse complement strand
TATAGTTGTGGGGATGACCAAGCCTAGCTCAAGGGGTTGTAGGCCCGGGTAATCTATCGAGGGGTTGGTACCTTGGTTGCCTAGCTCAGGGGGTGGTAGGCCCGAGTAACCTTGTTGGGGGTTAGTATCCATCAACCTTGATGAGGGGTTTGTACTCTGTCAACCTTTATGGGGGGTTTGTACTCCGTCAACCTTGGTGGGGGGTTTGTACTCCATCAATATCATGAAGTGGTTCGTACCTCATGCGCCTCTCCAAGGGGAAGGTAGGCCTTGGTTTGCACTATAATGGTCACTCATTACACTCATATTATGATCTATATAAGGATGATTTTACTTCAAGCATCAGTCATACATGCCATATTGTTAGTATGCTATTAATTGCTTATGATTATACATTTTGTCTATGACACCTACCTCTTGTTGCATTGCATCCTACGTACCTAGTACATTCAAATGTACTAACGCATAATCTATGCCTACACGATGTCACCATGTAGGATTTGGTGAAATGCTTTATCATCCTCCTCCACGTAGCTAGTACGACCTATATCAAGCTTGTTCGTTAGTCCTCTATTCTAGGGATGTTATGATCTATTTCTATGTATTAAGACTTTCTCTCTTTGACTTAGTATTGACTATGAGGGTGAGCTCAGTTGCTTTGCCTTGGCCCCCACTCTTATCTATATAGTAGATATGTTGTTGGACATGTTATGCATTTATGCAATTAGCCTCATCTCTATTGACTCTTGTTGTTCGTTATGTGGAAGTTTTCCCTTAGCTCCTTTACCCTTGCTCCTAATGTTATATTGATACTTTATTGTTTACGCAACCAAGGATGTGTAATGATATGTTAAGAGGCTTGCTTGGGCTCCCTTTGGGTTCTTCATGCTCCATGTCACAGCTAGGCCCTAGGCTTGGGTCGTGACATGAAATGCATAATCATAAGCAAGAGACGGTATATTAGCAACATGACATGCATGATCAATGCTTGAAGTAAAACATGCTTGTATAGAAACATAGTACATGTGTAGGAAGAGACCAACATCATAGACCAAACAACTTAGTCCTTGGAATAAAAGGCCTACCACGCCCTTGGAAGGCGATTAAGGTATCTACCCCTCAATTGGTAGATAGACATAGCACCTCCATCAAAGTGGTCAAGGCATATAACCCCTAAATATGGTACATGGACATAGCACCCCCCATCATAGTGTATATACCCCTCAACATGGTAGATGGATATAACAGCTCTATCATAGTGGTTGAGGCATAGCACCCCCCTCAATAAGGTGTGGTGAACTTGCTACACTATAGACACTTTTCATGAAATCAATACACTCATACATTACTTTTATTATCATAAAGTCACTTGACTCATAGTCCATGCAATAGATTATCAATAACTCAAGAACCGTAAATCGAAAATTTTATCAATCACTTGATGGGTTTGTGATGCTGGTACAAAATTATGCAATTTAAGAGTGAAATCATGTGAGAAAACCAATGTGAAACAACCCTCCAACACTTGGTAATATACTCTCATGCAAGATACATCAGAACCTCTCATCATATCTCATCATAGAACATAGATTCATAGCTTAAAACATGTATAGACAAACACATTTTCATGACACCCCGACATAGTTTATAATCAATTTATAATAAGTAATACCCATAAGTAAATCAACTTGAAATAATACAATTTATGTAAAAAGGGAGGTTGGGCACCATGGTGAAAGGATCCAATGGTTGAAACTCACATACCTCAACTTTAGAGATTTCCTTGATGAAGATTCAGATGTGAACTTGAAGCTTGATTGAACTTCTTGAATTCAGAAATAAGTTTGGGACACTTGATTTTGAGTGAAATATTTGACTAAGTATTTGAAAGGGTTTTGGGGAATGTCTTGTATGATATGAGGTTAAAATATGACTAAGTATAGGTGTTTTTACATATAGGAAGGCTTAGACCCAAGACCCAAAGGACTTGGATCGAACAAACAAAAACTGGCAAAAATAACACTGTTCCGTGCCCTGGCCGAGTCACGCCAGGGGCGCAGATCGTCTCTGGAACTTGCAAATTTTGGAAATCCAAATTTTTGATACAGTTGCTCTAAAATTGGGGTTAGACCCATCTCCCACTCAATTTCGCCCCTTGATCAAGAATATGAAGTCGGACTTTCGATATCATGCATGAATTTTAAAATATATGGAAATTACGATGATGGCATTTTCGAGGCATACTTTTGGGCACGTTTTGGGGTCATTTCAATTCCAGACACTGGACACCTCTACCCTTGAATTTACACCATCTAGATTTATGGGTGCTTCTCAAGTTTTCACAATGAACGGTGCTGACAAAGCTCCACATCTTATGTGTACTAGTCCTATGCATATGGAACATGATATGGCTTGATCGAATGAGATGTTTTTGTTATGGATTTAGGATAATTCTCTCATGAAAAGAAAGAGAGATATGCCTATTGCTTATGTGAAATATGGGACATGTTCCAAAAATTGCTGCTCGCTTTTCTTATTTATCAATAGACTTTTCTATACTTGGTTGGCTTAATTATGAACGAAAGTTGAAGTTCTTAAAGGGAGTTAGGTTAAAAATGACAATCTTTAAGAGTTAAGGTAAAGTTAGTACAGTATCCTTGTTTTCCGGTAAAGACAAGTTTGAGTATGTTATCATAAGTGTGCTTTTTGTTAAGAACTCGTGGGTGATAATTAGAGAATACGGCCTCACATCCTCCATCCATTTGGGACTGTTTTGGATTTGTTTTGGTGTGTAAATATGTCAAGAATAGTTTGTAGGATGTCGGGAAGGGTGTGAATAGTTGATATTGAAATAGAGGGAAGAATATAATGTTACACTACCTAATGGTGTGCTGTCTAGAGTTGTTATACATCGTACTTAGTAAACTATTGTAAGCTTATTATGGAACAAAAATAATCTGTATACGAAAATGTCTATGAGACAAATGCGATTAGAGAATGAAAGGTTGAAAGAATGCTCTTGGGTTGATAATTACGAGCTTGCTACCCGAGCGTTATTTTTAGATTTTGTTAGACTACCAAAACATGTTTATTAGCTACTAATACTAGTTTTATCACCCACTTTATTGTAGATAAATATTTTGGGTAAAAGGAGGTTACTTCAACATAATAACAAGGTGGTACAACAATGTATGTAATGCTTCTCGATTTCCTATTACTTGGAATGAAGTCTAGATTTTTCCTTGGCACGTAGAGGCACTTGCAAATTTCGACATAACTAATAGCCTTGTCTTCACTCTTTAACATGTCTATATCTTTCAATATATAGTCATTGTCATGTCTATGTATATACTTTGTATTCCAAGATACATGAGCTCTCTTTTTTAGCAAAATCCACGTGTTATTTTAGCTCCTACACATTTCATTAATTTTGTAACCTACTCCCTCCATTGTGTGTTGTCATAAATGATTATTTACATGTCACTTGTTATGTCTATAGTACTATAACTCAAAATGTTATGATCACCAAAAGAATCATCTAAAATGCAAAGAAAAGATAAAGTGAAGCTGCTTATTGATGGATGGTATCCCAAGGGTGGAAGAATCACCTAGCACTAGTCGATCCAAATATTACAAGGGTATCCCACGAGTGAAAGGAAAACCTAGCATGGGTCGATCCCGATATAGATTTACCACTGATCAGCTGGTTATTTGTATTATTATGCAAAAATTTTAAAGTAAAGAAAAGTACAGTAATGAAAAGGACACAACATATATGATTCCACAATATAAATAAAGGTGGTCTTTTATCTTTGCATCAGTGCATGATTTCATATGAGTTCTTATCTCATAGGTTGTACTTTTTGGCTAGTATATTTAGTATATTATCTCATACTGACGTCCCTCCCAGGGGACCTGCATTTCATTGTGCAGGTACAAGAGGTAGTAGACCTCCTAGTAGGAGTACATGATATCCAACTGCTATGACTGAGCTTTGGATTACTTCAAGGCTTTTTCTGTCTAGAGCATATATTTTTGTATTGTATAGTACCTAATCAGGAGGCAGGGCCTGTTCCAACCTTTATATGATAGTGTTCTGATGAGTCCATATTTCAGACTCATTTTGGGGCTAGTTTGCAAGGAATATTTTCCTTAGTGTGCTATTATTTCTTATCTCTAACTAATATGCATAAGTTGTTCTAGGAATTGGAACTAAAAGTTCACAAATGGGAAATACTTTAAAAATCTTGGAAAAGGAGAAAAATGTCAAAAAGATGGAGAAAAGTGGCATTGCCTATATATTTGACGATCCGTAAAACATTCTGAGAGACCGCCTAACATTGCAGCAACCAAGGATCAAGCTCAAGTCAATAAGGCAGTCAAAATTGATGTCGCCAAACATATTCGGCGTACTACCAAATGGGTCAAGAGACTACCTAAAGTTCTAGTACTCAAAGGCCTAAAATCATCAAAGGAATGCGATGAGGGAGGAACTTTGGCGAATCGCCAAACTGTATCGGTGGAGTGAAGAACCATCGCCCAAAGTTGCAAAAAATAAGCCTTGAGAGGATGCAAAGGAAAAGTGGTCAAGTGCATATTCAGCGCATTGTCAGAGTGCTAAGTCATGGCCAAACTTGAGCACTGAATGGCAACTTAGAGCATAAACTCTTATACTTTTGCACATACTATTTAATCAAATTAGAAAGGAAATTGTACATATCATTCTTCTTAGTTTTACTGAGAGAGTGGCAATATATAGAAAATTTCTTCTTTAGAGTATAAGGGGTTGACAGGGTATCAAGCTCTCAATGAGCAGGAAATGAGGAGATATGCTAGTGTTAATCAACTATTCTTTATTCAATCATGTTAACCACGACTTTAGCTGCTATTATTGGTATTGGTTTTCTAATTTCTAGCATGGGTGGCTAAAACCCTCATGTTGGGGGTGTGCTATTGATACGGGTTCCCGATTTATCTATTAAGCCTTTAGTATTTTGACTTTATTATTGTTGATTTGCATGAATTTACTTCCATTCTTATGTTTAATCTATAATTTCAAGGTTGCAAACTTGAGGTTTTAATTTTAGATCTCCAATTATTGCTTTAGTAAAAGTGATCAGGCTGTGGAATGAATATACTAGCTGAAAATCTTTTAGGGTTTTAGTTGAAGTCTATAACTATAGATTCAATGGCTAAGGCATTAGGAATTTTGCTGAGACTTCTTAGGCAAAACATGTATTAAGCTCCACATATGATATCATAATTGAATCATATGAAACACTCGTGTGTCGTAATTGAACATGAGTCACAAGCAACCTAGCCTGTTCACTCATTATCAACTCAATTAGTTAATTATTTAGACCAAACTAGTAGAACAATTTCGATATTTGTGATCACGCTCACGATACACCTCTTTTCGAAGTAAACGTGATTGTCAAAGTATTAAACCTAGCCAAGGTTGGGGTTGAATCTCACAGGGAATACGGGACTTTTGCAACTTGGTTCACGAATAATCAATTCAAACATCAACTAACTCAATTCTCTAAAAAGGAGAGGGTTTTGTAATGATCTATAGGAAATTAAACTAGACTAATAAAATAGGAAGACAAGCAATAACGGAGAGCAACTTGGGGTACTGTGTTCCCCATGATTCACTAACTTAATTTTCACAAATTTTACAATTCTCAACTTAAATATCACATGTATGATGGTAATTTAGGTTCTTCCAAACCTTTTGTCAAAGGTAAACATCGAATTTCACTATGGGACTTGGCCAATCTCCATAGTGTGCTCAACTAACCTTTACCAATAGTCCCAGTCAACCTTCCTTTGGTCAAGTTCAGTTGATTAGACGAGAACATATCATCGAATCCTGTTAATCATTCTCTTTTCCTATTCATTACCACCTGGATCGGGATTGTAACTTGGCATGTTCTAATGTTGGCCCACCACTAAAAACATTCAAAATGAAGAGAAATAATTAATACATGCAAATAATTATTTTAAGAGTTGCAAATGATCCAGGTTTTGTAAGTTAGATTTTCATTGTCAGACAACCCCAAGTTGTGGATTTAGCGACTCATAACTTGGGCAAATAAAGAAACAATAAATAGAGAAGACATGGTCAATCACTTATCTAAGCAGATTGAAGAACAAGAAAACTCAATGTGTATTGAGAATTAAATGGTTGAAAGTTGAATTTAATCCACAAGTGAATCTCGTCTCCAAACTGTAGTTTCCAAAACTAAAACCCTAAGAATATTCTAATTTCTTGCTCTCTACTCTATCTTAGCTACTTTCTTTGTATTATAACTAAAATTTTTTGAAAATCTGCTTTAAATGACCTAGTATTTTCTATTTTTAGTATTTCCAGATAAGCCCCTAAATTAATAAGAAGAACTTGTCGACGCCTAATATGAGTCACAATTATGACTCGTAACTTGGGTCATGAGCCGTAATCGGGCATTTGTGGTCAGTCTCCTGCATTTGGAATTCACTGATATGAAACGCCTATGATCTATGATTCATATCGACTTCTCGTAGTCCCAATTTATATCACTTTGTCCAAATCTGATCAACACTGGAAATCTCTACAAAAAATCCCTTTACGACCCTAGATGGAACTATGACTCATAATTGGGTCTCGAGTGACTGAATTTCAGATTTGCTTGAACACTGGAATCCTCCACGAGACCACCTCTACAACTTGTAAACTGAGATACTACTCGTAGAGGGTCTCGTATGTCCTAAAAAATCAGCAAAACCTGCAACTTTTCCCAAAATTGCACAAACTTTCTTTTCCTATAAAAACAAACACAAAACATATAAAAACCATAGATGTCGTATTGAGAACACACAAAATCCTAAGTTTAGGAATCAAATGTGCTATATTTTGACAGCACATATCAACACCTTCAATTTAGCATTGTTGCTTGTCCTTAAGCGATGACTCAATCTATATAGATAATAAAGCAATACATAACAATCACTCTAATGGCATATACCATACTCAAATCAAACTAAGTTACCCATATAAGCTTTTTCAAAACAAGATCATGTAGCTATTTAGCAAACTAAATCATATTGATGCATTTGACAACATAACTATGAAAAGTCAACAATACACAATCACTGAACAAGTAGAATGTTGACAATGCAATGAAAATGTGCTCACAGGAAAGAAGTCCCTTTTAAACACTCAATGAAATTTTAAAATTTACCAATAGGACCGTGCAAGAACACTCACTCTAACAATTGACATTCATGCATGATGACAAACACTATATGCTTGCCCGTATACTCATGACCTAGAGTTTTGACTAACTGGGATAGGATCACTTTGGGACTTTATAAGCTTGTAACGTAGGCTTATGGGGCTTTGATATGTCATTTTGGACAAGTAATAACTAAAGGTCAACCTTGAACCACGCTTTTCAACACTTTCACTTTACCATCTTAATTGTTTCCACCTTATTCTCCCTTTTTTCTTCATATTCAAGCTTTTCCGGGTAGTTTTTCTCATTTTCAGCTTTTGCCTTATTTTCAAACATTATTTTGTTTGTTCAACTCAATCTAAGACATCTTTTTCTCCTTCTTTCACCCGGTGCGTGATTCTCTTCACTTGCTTTATATTCCCAACTCACCACCTCATTTTTGCTATTTTACTCTTACACTAGCCAACCTCAACTTAGGCTTTTAGTCGATATTGAAGTGCATAATGTCCACTCCTCAAACCAGGGCCACTTTTGGTGGCTATCCTCAGCATATGATTTTTTCCTACATCAAGGTTCACATTGCTCAAGGATAGACTAGGGCCAATTTCAAAGTATTTCACTAAACAAGGTTAGCTTATTCAGGTCTTAAGAAAGAAATGGTACATTCAAGTCCCATTTATTTGGAACAGGGGATGAATTTTTCATTTGGTTGGTCATTTTAGGCAAAAGTGGACTAATTCAAGAACAAGGGCCTAAGATCCCTTCCTAGTCCATATAATCTCTAGTCCAACTTAGAGTAATAGGGCAAGTTCTGAATCAGCACAAAATGCAAGAATATAACAAAATCAGCTCACACACACGGCATTGCATGCCAATAGAAACTCACAGATCATGCTTTATGTATTAAATTGCCCTCACTTAATCATAATAATATTGCAAAATAATTCAAAAATGCATGGTTGCAATATAACTACTACTCAAAATTTTGATGGGTACCAATTTTCAAAATATTTCATAAAACATCAAAAATAAGGGACATGCCATAAGTTCAACTACAATATACTACAAATATCATCTAAGACATCCTAAACATACCGGTTCAACAAAAAGTAAATATCCGTGAGGAAAAAGAACACAGACAGGATTACCACGGTATCAAAATTTTGGGTAGTTATGGACCAAAAGCTACTTGAACTTCACCCTAGTCCATAACTACCCACACCCCATCAAAAATTTATGCATTATACTCAATGTATAATATCAAAATCCAAATAAATACAAGGGGTCAAAAACAAACATATCTTGGTGCCTAAGCACCAGTTTCGAGTTGCCTCTGATCATCTCCCTCCTGTGACGTAGTCTGCACAGCAGCCGTACTGAATAAGCTAATACCCATCACTCTATGATGCTCCTTGGCTTGTCTCTGCTCTTCTTCTTGTCTCGACATACTCAAGACTCACTCGAGCTCATCCTCTGCCTCTTCATCATCAACCTCGGAGGTCTTTTGATACACATTTCTCTCCTTAGTGTCATCATCCTCAATAAGGTGTCTTCCCATGGGAAGGCTGTGTGAGATCCTCTGAAGCAAAGAGATTAAATAGCAGCTCTAAAGATGGATCCTCTAGAACTGTAACTAGTGCTGCTAATAAAGAATTAATGTCAGCCCTAAGTATTATAATCTCATTATGTAGGGCTAAAAACTCTAATGGCCGATCCTCGACTAACCTTTTCTATACCCGGTCCTCAAATACGTTATTGTAGGCAACCACCGTAGCAATATGCTCCTTAACTGTAGAAATGGTGAATGCCTTGCATCACTCATTTGAGTCTGAAACTGTCTGCCAGACCCACGCATAATCTATTGTGTGAGTCGAGAAAACTGAGCCTTGGTCCGTGATAAGCTCTGTGCCATGGCTTGAATAGAAATTCCGGACACGTGAACCATGCCTGGTGTTGAAGTCTGTGAAGTAGAAGCTTGTGGTGCAAGAGCAGCTAAAGTGGGACCCCTATAAATATCAATTGCCTCTGGCTACTGGGGTTTCTCATCAGTAGTAACAGCTGGAGTGGTAGTGAGGGCAGTCGTAAACCCTCTTATGGTGGCTTTGGAGCAAATATATCAGGCATTGGAGGAGGTTGTGTCCTCTGAAGAGCCATGGGGTTCTCATCAGCCTTAATTAGGCTGGGGTCGAGAGTGTGTAGGGCCTCTACCATCTGGTCATGATGATATAATATTTGCACCTAGGATTCGATGCAAAGTTTGTAGATTAAAATCAGAAATGACATACAAGTGGCCCTCTTGAGCGTCGACTTATGAATCTGCTTCGCGATAAGTCGGGCGCAATCAATATAATAACCAGCCAGAATGTTGGCCACCAAAACTACTTACTATGATGTAAGTGTATTATCCGTTAGCATGGGCCAGATGCGAAATCTGATAATTGCCCACAAAAATTTGGCGAGGAAGGAGAGGGAAGCCTTCACAATGGGTTCAATATGTGTAGTGACCCAAGCATTCTCAGGACCACGTTCAACAATATGGCTGACAACCTATCTCTATAACTCTGTGCTCTGTGCAAAATTCTTTTGAAATCAATGTTGTCGTCACCTGCCACAGTCTATGATTAGACTTAGCTATCAACCCTGGAGCTCGGTACTCGGGACCAAAAAGCACTCGGCAGATTGTCTACTTTGAAATATCGACCCACCGTCCACTCAGTAGAACCTCTCTCAATCTCAACTGCTCAAGAGATTTCTTTCCTTTGGGAAGATCATGGAGAATGGTGGCTGCGTAAGCTGCATACAACACCTGAGCCAAGGTCGGGGCATAGTGTTCGAGCTTATCAGTCAACTACCTGAGCCCATGTCATGTCATTGTGCCCTTAGGTCCTAGGACACGACTCAATCCATTAGCAAGCAAAGGGGGCTCCTCATAAATCGATCGTACAATCCTGCCTTGCCCCTTTTGTTGGGGCAATGGAGGACTAGGCATCTTCCCTATCCTGGTGGCCATCCTCTGAACTAGACTCCGTACCTGAAGGAGTCATCTAGGGTAAACGATTATCCCTTCATCATCACCTTCCTCATCAAATTAGGAAGGACTATAATCATGAGCTTGAGTTTTCCCAGCTCTGGCAGCAACTCTCGTCTTTGGTCTAGGTGCTACTAGGTCAGGTTGGGTATTACAATCCTCCATTGACCCACTCAACTAGGTTTGCTCATTAACTGAATACTCCTCGTCTGTAGGCTCATATTAGTTATTTTCTAAATGCCTTAATCTGTGAGAATTTCCCTTTTGGTGCCATGGTACCTTAAGAATAGACAACAGAAAAACCACCATAAACCCCAATAATCAACAAATGAAAACAAGAAACACAAGAAAATTTACTTGGTTCAGTTGCAAATAGGTGATACGAGGACCCAAGTATGACTTGTAGTAGGAAGTATGAGTCATACTATGGTCTCGTAAACCAGAAGTGCATAACATAAATGAACATTGGAACATTATAAGAGGCCCATTCAGAACTTGTAACTTGGTTATAGGTCGTAGACGGGTTTCATATAGAGTTCTAGGGAGCAAACTTAACATAGGCATGAGTCCACGAAACCTATCTATGGCTCGTGGAGGGATCTACAACTTGTACATAGTGTCATATGATGAGTACACAGGAGTTCTAAGTCACTATAACTTCCCAAGAGATGCAATTATAACTCATAGACCCATCTACGAGTTGTAAAAGACTCCCATCAACAAGAACAAACAAGTACCTAAAGCACCTCAACTCATCACACGGACCCTACAAACAAGTTAAATATTAACCTATCAACATTGCAGCAAGTTATGCAAGCACTCACATTTCAAATACAAGATGAAGACCCCAAACATAACTTCAAAACAAAAATTTACCCCATCAACAAGGGCTTAGCAATAAATACTCATTCAAGTCATTCTTCCCCACCACCCCCAAATCACACACAAAAATCACTCAATCATATTCACAATCATTTGAGTAATAGTTTAGCAAGTGCAATAAGAACTAATCCACCCATGATTTCCAACTACATCAAAATAACCCAAAAACTATCATGTTCCGATGACACTGAAAATCAATGAAAATTCATAATCAAGTAACAATCACTCAGTCACTCAAGGAATATGATAATATGAGCATCCAATTACCATAACACAAATAAAGCACTCACCTTAGTGTTGACTAGATTCTCTTTATAATTTCAACTCAAATAGGAATTACATGTCTTGGCATCATTTCAATCTCACTCATCATTTAAACCTTTCAAAGCAAAGTAAATTTTGAAGTTAAACTAAACCAAGGAAATTGCCGATTGAGTAGATGAAATAGAGAAACAAAAAGGAGAATAATGATGTAGAACCCCTAGATGCATCGAAATTTCTCGCCGAAAATTTAGTAGGGACACCGGAAAGTTGATCGAAAATAGGATGGGGGAAAATTAGGTAAACTTTGGTAATTAGCATTAAAAATAGGGTCAAATTAATTTTTATCCCTTTTTATACTCTACCGGGTTCAAGCTTTAAAATTACTGAGTCGGGTCTATGAAATCCCAATTACGATTCATGGCTTGGTCTATGACTCGTAGGTCCTGGTCTCGTAGACCACTCAACTCTTAAAAAAATTTGAAAACATACCTAGGTTCTATGAACCCCATTCATGACTTGTGGTGTGGACTTCGAGTCATAAAGTTGGCTCGTAGATGGAGTGCACTTTACCCTACTCACTGTAACTCTCTACGAGATAGGTTAGCGAGTCGTAATGTGCCATATGACTCGTAGGTCTGGTCATAGAGACTACTTTTGATGCAAATCTTGAAACCTTTGTCCTGAACCTATATGCTCCTCACAAAATGCATTTGCACCTTAAATGCAACAAACCTAATATCGAAAATATAAGGCGAAACACAAACAAACAATCAACTCAAAATTCAAAAATTGAAAATAAACTCAAAAATATGGTAAGAACATCAAAATGCTTGGGTGGCCTCCCAAGAAGTGTCTGATTTAATGTCGTGGCATGACTTAGTCATCTTGAGAACTCAGAATTCCTTAACAGCTAAACTTTACTTTTCAGTTCATCCAGATGTTTCACAGATTGGCAGATATCAAAAGCCACTTCTTCATTATTCACGCTAAATATGAGTAACCGGAATCCATATCCACTAGGGCTCTCCCTATGGCCAGAAATGGTCTTCCCAAGATAATAGGGACCTCAAAATCAATTTCACAATCAAGAATCACAAAATTCGCTGGGATATGAAATTGTCAACTTTCACCAACATATCAAAAAGTATTTTCTCCAGTTTCTTGATTGTTCTATCCTCCATTAACAACCTCATTCTCATAGAAGAAGGAGAACGCAAACCAAGCTCTTTAAAGGTTGAAAGAGGCATCAAGTTTATACAAGAACCCAAATCGCATAACTCCCTTGCAAACTCTACATCACCAATGGTACAAGGGATGGTAAATGCACTGGGGTCTTCTCTTTTCTAAACAAAGGATTTAGTGGTAATGACACTAAAATGTTGGAGCTCTTGCGAAAGCTCTTAGCTCACCGTGCACTTCTTAGTCACTAAATCCTTTGTATATTTAGGATAACTGGGCATTTTCTCTAATGCTTCGATAAGGAGAATGTTAATTGACAATTGCTTCAATATGGAGAGGAAATATTTGAATTTACCATCCTCCTCCTTTTGTTAGAGTCTTTGGGGAAAGAGAGGAGGAGGCATTGGGGTGATCTTATACTTCTCTATCTGTTTAACCACTTCGCCACTTACCCTATCTTCATGGCCTTTTTTTCCTTCATTCACAACTTTCTCCGTAATTATCTCTTCATGTACGACATCCACACCTACCAGCACCGGAGGATCAATGGTAGTCTTAACTCCCCTAGTCGTGAATTCCATACAATACCCATCATTCTTTTTGTTTTGAACCGTATTGCTTGGCAATGTACCTTTTTGGCATTAATTCTATTGAGTAGACACTTGGCTGAATTGTTACTCAATTCGCTTGATAGCCATCGAATGAGACTCTGTCTTTTGATTTATACTTGAAATATTGGACTTCATTCCCTTTATAGTTTTATCTTGTGTTTCGACTTTTTTCATCAATCGGTCAAACATCTCTTCAATCCTTTAAGTGCTAGCCCTGGCATCACGATTATGGGGTGGCACATATGGACCATTCCGAAAACCATCTCTTCTACCCCACTCGGCTTCTAACACCATGTTCCTCTCAAAATAACCACAACGGTTATCTCTATAAGCACCTTCTCTATTGTAGTTCCGACCTTGATTTTTGAAAACTTGACGTCAATAGTACGAATTGGACCCTTGGGCGTTGTTCCAACAAAACAAGCATACTTATCATAATAATGCTCTTCATACATGGGCGCTCTAGGAGGTTGGTGGACTGTCTTCTTGACTTTGCTTAACTAGTAAATCCATACTCGTGCGGAGTTGAGAAAGTTGTTGCATGATCTTCTCAATGATCTTAGCTTTCTCCGAACTAAAATTCACTGCACATGAGCTCCTTGTAGAATCTCTCTCTCTTGCCCCCCATGCATGGTTAGTTTTGACCACTTGTTCCGTTCTCTCAGCGATCTTTGTAAATGATTGATCTAAGAACATGCCCCCCATTATAGTATTGGCACAAGTAAGACTATTTTCATGAGGGAATGGTAGAAGATCTCTATATAGGCATCGCCAATAATTTTGTGGTCTAGGATGCTTCTCAAACACTTTGTAAATCTCTCCCATATTGTAATAATTGAATCACCTGGCAACTGTTCAAAATTGTTGATTTGATCTTTTAATTTGAGATTCTTTGACCTTGGGATGTACCTTTTCAAAAAGGCCTTCTATAAATCTGCCCAACTAGTGATTGAGCTTTGTGGGAGTTCCAATAGCCAAACCGCTGCATTACCAGTAAGAGATAGAGGAAACACACACAACCCAATAGCATCTATGGAAAGATTTTGTGTCCCCATCATGCTCTTGCAGACAAAAACTACATTATGCAGATAGCTATGAGGATCCTCGGAAGCTAGACCCGCAAACAAACCAACATTTTGAAGCATTTGGAGCAATCCACTCAAAACTGTGAACTTAATGTCGACCGGTAATGGTGGCAACACTATATCTCTTGTTACATCCATGGCCATGGGATTAAATCTATATGGATTCCATCCATAAGCATTCTCGTTGGAGTCCCTAGGTGAAAGACCCCAGAAAGTGCTTGAAAATGAGCCCCAGAAGAGCCCGCAAGTGTAATTTCCATATATCTGAAAATTCGTGCTTGATATTGAAAATCTGACTTCATATTCTTGATCCGGGGTCAAATTGAGTGGGAAATAAGTCTAAACCCGATTTTAGAGCAAACGAATCACAATTTCATTTTCCTGAAAATCAATTTACAGAAAGCTTGTTGTCCCATTGGCGCGTCGCGCCAAGGGCGCGACACAGTGTAAAAATGTCGCTAGTTCTCACTTCGATCAAAGGCTTTTTGGTCTTGGGCCTAAGTCCTCCCACGCGTGAAAATACCTATACTTAGCCATATTTCACCCTCATATTATACAAAACATTCCCCAATACCCACTCAAACACTTAAACCAATATTTCACGCAAAATTTGAAGTCCCAAAACTCATCCGAATCTTACGATTTTCATTCAAGCTTCATGTCTAAATTTCCAATCTTCTTCAAGAATTCTTCAAAGTGAAAGTTTGAGTGTTTCAACCATCGGGTCTTTCACCCATGGTGCCCAAGCTTTCTTTTTACCTAAAATACATGTTTCTAAGTTAATTTTACATATGGGTTTTCTAATATGAATATGACTATGAACTTTGTTGGGGTTTCATGAAATTTTGACTGTTTTAGCGTGTTTTGAGATTTGGATCTTAGATCTAGCTTGAGATTTGATGAATGATTTTGATGAATATTGTATGTTGGTGTTACCAAGTATTGGTGGGATAATTTACTTCAAGATTTCTTGCATGATTTCACTCTTTAATTGCATGGCTTTACACTAGCATTGTACACCCACCAAGTGTTTGATATAATATCCTGTTGATGTATTTTGAGCAATTGAAGGTCCAATGCATGTTTTATGAGTGGAATGACTTTGTGATGATGAAGGGAATCCATGTATATGAAATTTTCCTATATCTATTGGGATTGACCATTCCCCACTCGGGGGCTTGTGAGCCCAGGTAATCATGTTGAGGGGTTTGTACCTTGATAATCGGATTAAGGGGTTGGTACCTGAATCACCATGGGTGGTAGGGTGAGATGATCCACCAACCAATAAAGGGGTTTTGTAGCTTGATAACCGGGTTGAGGGGTTTGAACCTCAATCACCATGGGTGGTAGGGTGAGACGATCCACCAACCATGTCTAGGAGTTTGTACCTTGACAACCAATTGAGGGGTTTGTACCTCAATCACCATGGGTGGTAGGGTGAGACGATCCACCAACCAATTGAGGGGTTAGTACATCAATGGACAAAGAATTCTATAATGATGGTCTCTTCTTGCATATGTATTATGTTCTATGTAAGCATGATTTACTTCAAACATCTTCCATGCATGCCATATTGTTTTATGCTCATCTATTGCTTAATTATGCATTTTGACTAAGTTTCTTATCTATTGTTGTATTGCTTCCAATATACTTAGTACATTCAAATGTACTAATGCATACTCTATGCCTACATGATGTCATTATGTAGGAACTAGAGCCCCATTTGATCATCCTTCTCCTCCACGTGGCTAGTACGATTTCTCTACAAAGCAACTGGTGAGTCCTCAACTTTAGGGACATTGACTTTGATCTTTTGCTATGTATAAAGACTCACTTTACTTTTTATTATGTACTTGACTATAAGGGTGAGCCCAGTTGCTTGTCTTGGCCCCCACTAAGCTCTATGGTTAGAGGTGTTGTTGGACATGTTATGTATTATGGACCAGCTATGAGTCTCTCTTGAATCTTGATGTTTATGATATGAAAGATATCCCTTAGTGCCATATATCCCTATTTACTATCTCTTGTTCTGATTTTATTGCTTTTGCAACCAAGGATGTGTAATAATGTGCTAAGAGGCTTGCTTAAGGTCCTTTCGGGTTCCCCATGAGCCGTGTCACGTCTAAGCCCTAGGCTTGGGTCGTGCCAAACTTGGTAACAGAGCACTAGGTTGTTAGTAGTCGTCGGCATCCAATACACCGCATCGATTAGACTCTTATTCATGGTTGTCTTCTGCAGAAAAACTATGAGTAAGAGGCTATGAGATGTTTTAGAAATTGTTTCCCTTCTTCTTACTCTATGTCGTGCTATAGAAGTTTAGGTAAGGTTTTCCCTCATAACAATTGTTCTTTGCTATTCTAGATCATGCCTAACATAAAATAAAGAAGAGCCCGCACATCTGAGAAACAACTGGTTCATGGTGAGCTCTAGGATGCTCTCAGTTTGCTTGTACAAGTTGTGGCTAATCAAGCCAATCAAGGGGCCCAAGCCCCTCATGCTCCTACTTCGGCATCTTGGGTGAGAGACTTGATGAGGATGAACCCACCAGAATTCTATGGGTCTAAGGTAGGTGAGGGCCCTTAAGAGTTCGTTGATGAGGTATACAAGGTATTGGCTATCATGGGGGTTAGATCGGAAGAGAAGACGGAGTTGGTGGCCTACCGACTCAAAGGGGTAGCACAAATTTTGTTAAATCAATAAAGGGAGGAGAAAGGAATCAATAATGTTGTGCTTTGGGAGGAGTTCAAGGCAGCTTTTCTCAATCGGTTCTTCCCTCTTGAGCTTAGGGAGGCCAAGATGGTGGAGTTTATGATTTTGAAATAAGGGTCTATGAGTGTGAGGGAGTATGCCATCAAGTTCAATCATCTCTCTAAATATGCTCCCTACTTGATTACCTACCCAAGGTGTAGAATGAACAAGTTCGTGATGGGTGTATCCGATTTGGTGAGTGAGAAATGCTGGTCCGCTATGTTGATTGATGACATGGATTTTTCCCATTTGATGACCTATGCCAAACAAATGGAGGAGGAAAAGTTGAGGAAAGGGAAGAGTAATGAGGCCAACAGGGCCTGTTTTGAGGAGAAATTCCAAGGTTGAAAAGGTGCTTGGTTCCATCAAGGCCAAGGGTCTTCTCATGTTTCTAATAGGGGGTTTGCCAGTGACTTTCCAAGGGGCCAAGGTGTTGGTGTTGTGGTTCCTAATGATGTGTGTCCAAGGTGTGGTAGGGGTCATAGAGGCCTATACTTGAGGGATACTAATGCATGTTATGGATGTTAGGAAATGGGTCACAAAAGGATTGATTTCCTCACAAACGTAACAAGGGTAAGGAGGTTCGTCCACAAGGTGCAAATATGGTTCCTTTGGGGAGAGGTGGTCAACAAAGGGGTGCCTTAAGGCATAATCGGTTTTATTCTTTACATGGGTGGCAAGGAATGATAAGGTGCCCGATTTCATCACTGGCATGTTAAAAATCATTGATTTTGATGTGTATGCATTAATTGATCTGGGTGCCACTCTTTCTTTTGTTACCCCTTTTGTTGCCAAAAAGTTTCATGTTGAGCCCGAATTGTTGTGTCAGTCATATGAGGTGTCTACTCCTATTGGTGCATCTATTGTTGCTAGAAAGGCCGATAGAAATTGTCCCAATTGTATCTTGCATAAAATATTTCCTTGTGATCTTGTTGAGTTGGATATGGTTGATTTTAATGTCATCCTTGGGATGGATCGGTTGCATGCATATTATGCCTGTATTGATTGTAGAATCCATAGGGTCAAGTTCCAATTCTCGAATGAACCCATCATAGAGTGGGAGATCATGATGTGGTGGTCAAGGGTAGGTTCATCTCTTGTATTAAAGCCCGTAAGTTGATCTTTAAGGGGTCTTTATCATCTTGTGAGGATTAGGGATGTAAGGTCCAAAGTCCTTCCAACAGAGTCGATTCCAGTTGTAAATGAGTTTCTTGGTGTCTTTCCAAATGATCTTCCTGGTGTTCCTCCCGAAAGGGAAATAGATTTTGCTATGGACCTCCTCCCTGATACTCAAGCCATTTCTTTTCCCCCTCACCATATGGCCCCAGTGAGTTAATGGAGTTGAAAGAACAATTGAAGGACTTGTTGGAGAAGGGTTTTATTAGGCCTAGCCAATCACCTTTGGGTGCACCGGTATTGTTTGTGAAGAAGGATGGGTCTCTTAGAATGTGTATTGACTATCAGTAGCTCAATAGGGTCACCATAAAGATTAATTATCCTCTTTCAAAGATTCATGATTTGTTTGACCAATTGCAAGGAGATAGTCACATCTCTATGATTGATCTTCAGTTTGGGTATAATCAAGTGAAGGTGAGGGAGTGTAATATTCCTAAGATATCCTTCTAGACTAGGTATGGGCATTATGAGTTGGTTGTGATGTCCTTTGGGTTGACCAATGCACCGGCCATCTTCGTGGATCTTATGAATAGGGTCTTTAAACACTACCTTGATTTGTTTGTTGTGGTCTTCATTGATGATATTTTGATCTATTTTCATAGCAAGGAGGAGCATGTGGCTCATTTGACGGTAGTGTTGCAAAGATTGCGGGAAGAGAAGTTGTATGCTAAATTTGAGAAGTGTGAATTTTGGTCAAAAGAAGCTGCCTTTCTAGGTCATGTGGTGTCAGGAGATGGTATTAAGGTGGATCCGAAAAAGATGAATGTGATTAGAAATTGGCCTAGACCAATGACCCCATCAGAAATTAGGAGCTTCTTAGGCTTAGGTGGTTACTATAAAAGGTTTGTGAATAGGTTCTCCTTTATTGCTTCTCCCATGACAAAGTTAAACCAAAAGAAGGCTAAGTTTGTGTGGACCGATGAGTGTGAAAGGAGTATTCAAACTTTGAAACATAAGCTTGTCTTCACTCCTATCTTGTCTCTACCGGAAGGCTTGGAAGGGTTTGTGGTGTATTGTGATGCCTCCCGGATTGGTTTGGGTTGTGTGTTGATGCAAAACGGTAAGGTAATAGCCTATGCTTCTACGCAACTCAAAGTGTGTGAAACGAAATATCCCACTCATGATCTTGAATTGGCCACCATGGTTTTTGCTTTGAAAATTTGGCGTCATTAGTTGTATGGGGTGCATATTAATGTGTTTATTGATCATAAGAGACTCTAATATGTATTCACTCAAAAAGATCTTAACCTGAGGCAACGAAGGTGGTTAGACCTTTTTAAGGATTATGATGTGAGTGTACATTATCATCTCGGGAAGGATAATGTTGTGGTGGATGCTTTAAGTATGGTGTCTATGGGTAGCCTAGCTCATGTTGATAGTAGGGGTATAGACGTGGTAAAGGAGGTCCATTGGTTGGCTAGGTTGAGGGTTAGGTTGGAAGAGGTTGATAATGGTGGCATTGTCGTTGTTGATGGTTGAAAGTCTTCCTTGGTTGATGAGGTGAAAGCAAAGCAAGATCTTGAACCCTCGTTGTTATAATTGAAAGCCTTGGTAAAAGTGGTCAAGGTGGAGATTTTCTCCCAAGGGGGATATGGTGCCCTTAGGTACCAAGGTAGGTTCTGTGAGCCTTGTGTTGATGACTTGAGAGAGAAGATCCTTGATAAGGCTCATAATTGCTCTTATTCTATCCACCCCGGGTCTATCAAGATGTATAGGGATTTGAGGGATGTGTTTTGGTGAGGAGGTATAAAGAAAGACATTACCAAATTTGTACCGGTTGCCATAGTTCCAACAAGTAAAAGATAAGCACCAAAGGTCGTGTGGCCTAATCCAATACATAGAGATTCTTACTTGGAATTGGGAGTAAATTAACATGGATTTTGTGCTTTGGTTGCCCAAGATTAGAAAGGGTTTTTATTCAATTTGTGTTGTGGTGGATAGGATGATAAAGTCGGCTCATTTCCTACCGGTTGAGACTACTTATGGGGCTGAAGACTATTCTAAATTGTACATTCATGAGTTGGTAAGATTGTGGGGTGCCCTTGTCTATCATATCTGATAGTGGTGCTCTATTTACTTCACACTTTTGAGATCCTTCCAAAGAGGTCTTGGAACCAAGGTAAAGTTTAGTACAACCTGTCACCATCAAATGGATGGCCAAGCCGAAAGAACTATCAAAAATCTTAAGGATATTCTTAGGGCTTGTATTTTGGAGTTTAAGGGTATTTGGGATGATCATCTTCCATTGATTGAATTTTCTTATAACAATAGCTATCTTTCTAGCATTGGTATGGCCCCTTTTGAGGTTCTCTGTGGTAGACATTGTAGATCACTAGTTGGATGGTTTGAAGTGGGATAAATGGCTTTGTTAAGTCCTAATTTGGTTATGGATGCTATGGAGAAGGTAAGGTTGATTAGAGAAAGAGTGAAAACAGCCCAAAGCCACCAAAAGTCCTATGCCGATGTGAGAGGAAGAGAGCACCAATTTAAAGTTGGTGATTGGGTTTATTTGAAGGGGTCAACCATGAAGGGCGTGGTTTGTTTTGGTAAGAAGGGTAAATTAAGTCCATGATTTGTGGGTCCTTATAGATTAATGAGGAGGATTGGTAAGGTGTCCTATGAGTTTGAGTTTCTAACTGAAATGGGAATTGGTTCATCTGGTTTTCCATGTGTCTATGTTGAGGAAATGTGTGGGAGACCCTAATGCTATTGTGCCTCTTGATGTTGTGGGGGTGGTTGAAGACAACTAGACATACGAAGAAGTTCTAGTAGAGATCAGGGATAGACAAGTGAAGAGGTTGAGGAACAAAGATGTAGCTTCAATTAAGGTCCTCTGGAGGAATCAACAAGTCGAAAGTGCTACACGGGAGGCCAAAGCGGATATGCAAAAATAATATCCTTCTCACATCCATCCTACTCAAGCCTAAGGTACTAATTCTAAGTCCTGTATATGATCTAAAGTCTTAAGTTCAGCCCTAACGTCATTGGGTACTGATGATTTTTACACTCCAATAAGAAAGCGGTCGCTGTCAACAATTAACCTAACCGAAGGTTAGGGTCGAATCCACAGGGAATACAGAGTTTGAATACAAGATTTCACTATCAACCATTTCGAATATCTATAACTAAAATCTCTAAATGAGGGGCGGGGGTTTGTGATTCAATAACAAAAATAAAAATAAACACTATACTACGACGCGATAAAATACTCAATTTTAGGGACAACTTGGGAATTGGGTCCCCATGGTTCATTGACTCGATTACCTAGACAACATACTACAGTTGGAGATTCACAAGCAGGATGGTAACTTAGGTTCTTCCAGCCGTCTTGTGAAGGTGAAGGTTGAATTTCGCCATGGCGCTTGGTCGGCTACCATGGTATGCTAACTAACCGTTACCTATTGTCCAGTCAACTTTCCTTTGCTCAGGTTTAGTTGATTAGACAAGAATACATCAATAGAAACTTGTCATCTACTTCCCTTTTCCTATTCATCACTACCTTGGTTGGGATCGTGGTAGTAGGCGGGGTTTGGTGTTGGCCACCACTAAACAACAATTACAATGAAGGGAAATAAATAATATATGCAAAACCCCAATCATAGAAATGCAATAAACCTATGTCATCTCATGTCAACTACTCTTGTTTTGCACAACCCAAAGTTGTGGGTGCTTAGCTACTCATGGTTAAGGCAAAATCAACAAAAGTGAAAATAAAAGACATAGTTCAGAATTTTACCCAAAGCAATGAAGAGTGAAGACACCACAATTTGCAAACTAAAAGCTTGATATATTGAAAATGAATATAATATGAGATTTGCAGTGCCCAAAATTGGGTTTTCCAAGAGAAAATAAAAATCTAAGCTATAACCCTAAAATATTCTTGAGAGAATATTCAAAGGTGATGTTCGATATCGGAATCTGCTCTTCCCTCAAATAAGAGAAAATAAAAATCTAAGCTAGAACCCTAAAATATTCTTGAGAGAATATCCAACGGTGATGTTCGATATTGGAATCTGCCCTTCCCTCAAATAAAACCCTAACTTAAAGTTTTTATAATGTTTACGAATTTACCCTAAAAATTACACAGAAACGACAGTTGACATTTGGTTCGTCTCACAGGTACGACCCGTAGGGTGACCTACGAGTCTTATTCAGGGTCTCGTATCAGGTTCTTGACATTTTGGACTCAGCTAGTATGAGCCACTGGTACGAGTCATTGCTTGGGCTACTGCCATGCCCCAAATTCCCGTAGGGCGGACCGGCACCCGTTGCCGATAAGGCTCGGGAGAACCAACCTATAACTATGCTCGTT